>OZ014455.1:2058660-2245705 GCA_963966035.1 Acleris laterana | reverse complement strand
GAACATTATTGTTGTAGGTTCGGGTCTAGATTTAAAAATTAAACACAAGTGGTTAGCTAAATATATTTTGTATCAAAACCAATTAAAAACTTTGTACAATAATTCCAAATAACTTTTTTAAAAGCCTAAATATGTAGTTAGTGACTTTTTGTCTTTCTCGCTTTAAGGGAACTTACAATTAGTTATTTTTTATTTTAATCACAATTAAATCGAGAAACACAGTTTTATACGAGAAATTTGGTTTCATCAGTCTTAATTATTACCTTAGAAACTTTATGAACATTATTTACTAATTAACAACGCATAAACAGTTTTAAAAACTCTACTTCACAGATATAAACTCAACAAAACCACAAAAATAACATAAAATTCTCAAAATGGCGTTATTTGTAACTCCAAACTAAAATAACTTAAAAATGTTTTTTTTATAGAGGAACTTAATATTATATATTATAATCCCAGACACTCACAGCAAGCACTACTTACTTACTGTTATAAAACATAAAAACTTCTAAAAGTATTAAAATAAAAAGATCAGCCTTTGATTTTGAACTAATACTGTAAGTACGAAAAAGAGTTAAAAAACCTAGTCATCCATCTTTTTTACTCTTCGTCTTCTGAGTTTGAAGACATTTCTTCAGGTACATAATCACGACTTTCCTTGGCTGGCAAGTTCTGGTACCAGTGGTGAAGTTCCGCGGGTATAATTTTTTCATTGCACATTTTTAGTAAGTCCTTTTTTTAGCTAGAGTGATTGGCAGTTTTTGGTTGTAAGCTTTTCTCAAAATGTAAGTGTTATAATTGAAACCCTGTATGGGTTTTTCAATCTTACGTTTTCGCAGTTGTTTTATTGGGGCCATAGATTGGGATGTATTACTTTTTAATACGTGAAATTCTTTATACTCAGATTTGAAATCGTATTTGTATAAAACAACATTCGGCCTTTTTTTCTCTAGTCGAAAAGATTTCCCTTTAAGCCATCGCAGTTTTTCTCCATTGACGTCAATCGATCGATTCTGCATCAAGTTATCTCTCAAGTCGTTTAGGTTCAAAATATCTGTGTGATTCATAACTTACTATCGGTTCGTACGGTTTTTTCAGGGTTTCATTTTTCTTATTTTTTCTGTTTGATCTTGCTAATCGAATAACATTACAGAAGTCTATCATTGAGTACACTGGCATTAAACGCAATTGGTTTCAATCGCATATGTGTATGACCAGACTCTAAATATTTATGTTCTATAACCTCGTGATGAGTTGTCTGAACTAAATACAACTGCAGGCTTAAAAGGAATTGATTACGATTTTGGCCTCCACAGGTGTCAGTGAATATTTTTTATTTTTTTTATTTTTATTTTTTATGGAAATCTCTTTTACAGTAGATGGGAGACGTTTTATCCATAGATACAAAGCCATACCCACCTCATCGCTTCCTTTTTTGCCATCCAGCTCAGACCAGAGGTAACAAAAGCCGTCATTGGGAGTGCGAGCTTCATAAATGGTAGCATTGTACACATTCAATTTGCGTAGGTAATAAAGAATAGAAACAGTTCCATTTGGGATATGAAGTACCTTTTGTAAATCTAAGGTTATTGAATTAAAGCTTTCATCTTCATTAGCACGAATTTTGTCCAATTCTTTGGCTTCTCGACTTTGTTCTTTTAGTAAAATGTGTACCTAAGTCATATTTTTGTTTCCAAGATTCAAGATCGGGTCCGTTTGTATTTTTGATACTGTTATACTTTTGACATGTTAGACATTGGTCTTTTTTTGAATTATGAAAATCCAAATTATATTCAGTTCCAAATACATTTCTGTACCTACACGTTTATAGTAACAGAAGTCCGAAACGCTTTTTGCATTCCTCTGTATAAAGTTCGTACATTCTTGAAATAGATAGCGTGCCATCTAAATAGAGTTTTGAAGATGTTTTTCGGCATTAGTGCGATTCCATTGTAGGGAATGATTCGATGTGTTGTTTTATAAAATCCATATCGTCTTGTTTGGTTTTATTGTGAGCAACATGCTTACCACGTTGGTCTTCTCCTTCAAAAAGACCAGAACTGCCAACCTTGGAAAATGCATTGTTTATAGGGCCGTTTGAAATACAGAGGGTACTTTTAAAAAACTTTTCACATACCTTGATTTTACCTTCATCATTAGAAAAAAAATACGAACGTGACATGGTTCGTTTTCTAACTGCTTTACGTAACACCTTTGTGGAGGATTTACTGATATGTTCGCGAGTATAAAATCCTTTTGACGACAGTTTTGTTTACATTTTTTTGAGTGCTTTTGTTTCCAACTCATTATCGTCAATATCACTGATCTTATCAGTCAAAAAGTCAAAAACAAAACCTAGGTACCTATACAAAATCTCGCCCTAAGGACAAAATTGGTATTTCGCAAATGAAATACTTACTTACCTACAACTTAACAGCATAAAGTAATTTGCGTATCTTATTATAAATAAATGACAAAGGTAGTTACGCTGTGATCTTCATTCTCCTTATTTAGAATATTTTCTAACATCAAAGATCCTCGTCCTGCCTTAAATTTAATACCATTTCGCTTCATTTTGTAAGAAATCACTAACTTCTCGCGTAACGTCCATCCCCGGTCGCAGCCGCAACGGTATGACTTCGATCGCGGTGGCTGAACCCCCGTTACCGCGAGAGCAAGACGTACTCGTAGGTATAAATTAGTTGAAATATGAACTGTTGTGCAAGAATATTTCACTAAAGGTGTTCAAATTCATACAAGTTATTTGCCAAAAGTCACTAACCATAATTTAATCACGTGAATTACATGTCTTTGGACATAACAAAAATCGATAAATATCATTAATTACTTTAAAAAATCATTCTGATTGCCATTAATGCTGTCTCCTAGTTTTTTTAAACTTTATAAAGTGCTTTAGTTATTTTATACTAAAGTAAAAGTGGTAATGTGCATCCAATGCTCATTTTGTTAAAAATCATTAAAGCATGATAATAACTTTTATTTTCGTTTTACGGTTTGCTAAAAGTAACTATATGCATATAATGAATTCTAGCTCAAATACTTTCATAGCTTTATTCATATTGTTTTATTTTTTAAAGTTGATAAGTAACAAAAGTGAATATTTAAACAAAATAAAAAGATAAAAAATAACAAATTTGTTTTGTTTAAAGTTACTAATGGTCTAAAACCAATTTACATCAAATCAATAAGGCAAAAAGTAAAGTTAATGACTTAATGTCATGGCTGTAACGCCTGTTACATCGAAATTATTCAATGTAAAAAAAAATGTATCCGTGCGTTAGAAAGAGTAAGTCGCGGCGAATCCGCCCGTGCTCGTACCTGTACTTAGTGATTTTATGCCGTTAGTGACTTCTTGCACTAAGCCGACGTTATAGTAACTATTTTTTACAGCTAATATTTACTAATATCAATATTTTATTACTGGTAGACAAACTCATGCGTTTGTTATTAAAACCATGCGTTAAGTAGCATTTAAACAAATCACTTATCTAATTTAGTTTTATATACTTTATCAAATAATAACTAACATGCGATGTTAGTGTAGCTTTTTTTTATTTGCAAATGTTTAACAATATGAGAGTAATGAGACTAATGAGTAACTAAACAAAAACCTAACGCGTCTTACTAAAGTTTCTTAATGTTTTACAAAACATTTTAGAATTAGTTAAAATTATATTTTAGTAAGCAATAACAAAACAAGTTTGTTATTAAACCATACGTTTAATAGCATTTTACCAAATTAGTAGGTATCTAAATTAGTTATACACTTTATAAACGAATTACTAAGTTGCGATGTTGGTGTAGCTTTCTTTGTTTGCAAATGTTTAACAATATGTGAGTAATGAGTAACAAAACCTAAAACATAACGCGTCTTACTAAATTTTCTTAATGTTTTACAAAACATTTTAGAATTAGTTAAAATTACATTTTAGTAAGCAATAACAGAACAAGTTTGTTATTAAACCATACGTTTAATAGTATTTTACCAAATTAGTAGGTATCTAAATTAGTTATACACTTTATAAACTAATTACGAAGTTGCGATGTTGGTGTAGCTTTCTTTGTTTGCAAATGTTTAACAATATGTGAGTAATGAGTAACAAAACCTAAAACATAACGAGTCTTACTAAATTTTCATAACGTTTTACAAAACACTTTATGAATAGTTTAATATATTTGTCCACCAGTTTGTTGCTAGCTACATAAACGCGCCCCCGCCCCCCGCCCCGCTATTTTCCCTTCGCAGTTTGAAAAAGAAACGTGTTCGTTCCTGTTTGATTTGGACCATCACAAGTATTGGGTGCCTCAGCCAATATTGCGCAATTTAAATATTAAATTAAATAATAGTGTCAATATTTCAATAGTGATCTGTACCGGTACCTAGATAATACTACACACAAAAAACAATCTGTGCTGTATGGTGTTTGTGAGGTATTTAAGAGACCTCAGAAGATTTCGCCGGGGTATGGAGGAGGCAGATTACCTTCGGTCATGGGGACTAGAAATGTACATAGAAACATTCACAGGTATGTGTCGTTTTATGTGATTCCTGTTTGAAACTCTTCCTAGATACCTACTGCCTATATAATATATGTATAATAAGTTAGTTGTAATGTTGCGATTTTGTAAGTACCTATTTAACGATGCTACTTGCCGCCGGTAGGCACGAACTACCTACCTACGCCAAGAGGAAATTATCGCTATTCGCAGGTCGAGTTTCCAGGACTTCCAGGTCCAGTTTTACAATAAGTACCTTACCTACTCTTACTCAGACCTCATATTCTTTGGTAACTAGGTAGTACCTATGCGTTGTGTGTAAAATGTGCCATGTGGGTACACAACACACACGGGCACTACTTTAACTTCGTCTATTGCTATCCCGTTTGCTCTCGATGCGTAACTAATACGCAAGAAAGTGACGGTGCGATCCGAAGTTCGAATTACGAATTTTGCCATTTGGCCCCAGAACGAGCACGACACATGATAAAAATGGCGCGCGTCGAAGCGCTTGTACCTTACACTATAATTATAATTTTGTCCTCTTGTTAGTAAATAAGTAAGTGCCTACGCTACGCCGACGTCGGCGCGGCGGCGGCGCACGTTGCACAATGCAAGACTACCCCTTTATCTTGTTATTTTTAGATAGATATGCAATAATTTTTTAATATTTTTTTATTTTATACCAGAACATGCCATTGATACCGAGACCCTACAAATGCTGTCCGATGAGGACATTAAAGAACTTGTACCAGTCACAGGGCGAAGTTGACTGCTTAACTTAACTTACTAAGTAAAACAAATAACGGATTCGGTTCCCCAGGTAAGGAAGAATTGCCGTAATATTCGCCTTATGCTTGACCATGTGGTAGGAATGCTGTTATAAGTACTTATAATTACTTTAAGTAGTCCCGGGTTCGATTCCCGGTCAGGACAAATATTCAAGTTATGATTGAGAGTATTTTGTTCCCGAATCTTTGGTGTTTTCTATGTAAGTATATAAGTATTATTTCTCTATCTAAGTATGGTTATCATTGTCTACTATCCATAATACAAGCTGAGAGCTTTGTTTGGGACTAGGTCAATTTGTCTGAGATGTCCCCAGATATATTTATTTATATTAAGGTTCCATAACTTGAAAGTTAAAACCGGAGCCAGAATAACTTAAACTGCCATTTTACCACCCAGGCAAACATTTCAAATAACCAATAGTCCCAATGTAGGGTTTATAAAATGTTTAGTTTTCAAGTTATTTATAACCACAATCATTTTATATCTAATATTTGCAGGACAACACATATTTAAGTGAGACGGGGCAATCATATAATGTCTTTGAGGACCCTGGGACTTTCCAAGGACATGGACTTACCAAGCTCGAGGATCTGAACAGTTTTTTTCAGCTACAATAATTTTTAAACTAAGTTATTATCACTTGATTTTCTAGTTTTTATTTATGTGATGGGAATAATGTTCAAATTTACAGTGTAACATTACATAATATAACACTAGTTATTGTTATTATAATGATAACTTAATATAAAGTTGAATTTTAGCAAGCAGTAGTAGTTTAAGAATCTTCATATTCCTGTATATTATACAGTGAGTGTGTCCCGTGTTAAGGTGCACAAACAAATAGGTATGTAACAAGATGCAATTACAAGAGCAAAAAAAAAAGTGTCATTTAGTAATTAATTAGACCCAAGTAATTAAGCGTGAATGCAATATCTTCGCGGTCATCTAGCGGTCAAAGATATTAATTACTAAATTATACTTTTTTTTTGCTGTTGATTTTGTTCATTATCATTTTGCTTTTATTACTAATAATAATAAACGTTCCTTTCAGTGCATTTTTTAATAAAGAATGATATAAGTAATGTTTTGTTTTATTTTTGGATTTATGCTATCAATCCACTAAGGGCTACTGCATGGGTTTTAAGTCATTTGTATTCATCTTCATTACTTAATAGTAAAAGATAGTTCAGAGCATATTTAATACACTAGGTATACTTCACTCATATTTTATTTACAGCCTAACATCGAACTGTATGCTGCAGCCCTAAATTACCTAGCAGCTATACTGGGTGTCCCGCAGCCACGGTTACGCCATAAGGAGGATAAATACTTTCAAATATTGTAGATAGGTAATAAATTACTCTATGGGGTTATAATGGGGCTAAATTTTTTCAACAGTATTAGTATAATATAAAAATAAAGTCTTTATAGTGTAATGAAATTCCTGTCTACAATATTTGACAGTATTTACCCTCCGTATGACGTAACCTTGGGGCGCGCCGTGTAGTAAAATAGATAAACTGTTAAGTAACTTTTAACTAAATTAAGTTGTTAGGAACAATCAAACAAATCGGTTACAAGCTACAAATCATTTAAATAACCATACGCAAACTGTTTATCTATTTTAAATTAAATAGTTTAATAACCATTAACAAAATAGGTAATTTACGAATAATCAAACAGGTATGTTACCAGAAGCCTAATTTATTAATTAACTTTAACCAAAATAAGTTGTTAGAAACAATCAAACAATTCAGTTTCCAGCTGCCGAACGTTTAAATAACTATACGCTAACTACTTATCTACTATTAGATGATCCAATTTACAGTCGGTAACATAAATGTTTATCTATTTTGAACTAAATAGTTAAACTATAAACTAAGTAATTTATTTACGAATAATCAAACGGGTATGTTACCAGATGCATTATTAATTAATTTCTCAACAAAACATTTCAACTAATTTAGCAAATCTATTTCGCTACTTTCAGTCAATCTAATTGATTATTTCATATTAAACAATTTGTCTGTGGTAACTAAATGATATCCTGGAAATCACTTAGTAATTTGCTGGAAATAAATAAAACTGTTGAATTACTAATTAAATGTTGTGCCACTACTTAAAATGAAGCAGTTTTGTTAATTACTAATAAATTAATTTAATCACAATCAAATAAAAGAGATTACTTAATAACAAGTGAACTTATTTTACTGAAGCGGTTTTAGCTACTAGTAGGCCTTAGTTTTGTAGTCACTCAAGTTAGGTTACAAGCAGCTAAAAAATTTGCTACTGTTAGCAAATCTTTTTTTTCTAGTGCAAGCCCATCGCCTAACAGTAGTATACGCCTTTATTTCCTTAGCCGTCTCTTGTTGTTTGTTGTATCTATTTGTTGTTATAACATCATCTGTAAAAAAATCAACTCACGGTTTATAAGATAGTAACCCTGTAACAGAGGGACAGACCGACGGACGGACAGTGAAGTCTTAGTAATACGGTCCCGTTTTTACCCTTTAGATACGGTTTCCTAACAAGTAAATAAATAAATTAAACCCAATAAGGCATTCTTAACAGACTATGACAGTTACAGAATCCTTCCCTTTGTTTATTTCGTACCAATTTATCCCCAAACAAACGCGTTGAAACATAACAGCAAATGGGTGCATTAATTTTTGTGACAGGCGAGAATTGAACATTCCCGCGAATTTATGATGCCCTTTTAACTGAGCGGGAAATATCAACTTACTGCCCGGGCAAGAATGAGCCTGAAATATGTTGTTATTCAATGATAAATATTATCTTAGCCTAGAGTTTTTTCTATTATATAACCTAATAAAAAAAATAACATGTAACTTGTATGCAATGTGAAAGTAGAATAACAGGTCAAATAAGGTAGTTCAAAATAAAGTACCTACTTACCTGTGAGTACCTACCTAAGCTCAAGGTTGGCTCAATATGGGTATTAAACAACAATAAACATACTTAAATAGAGAAATACACACATAAATACATAGAAAATAGACAACACTCAGGAACAGGTGGTTTTTTAAAAATTTATTTATGTATAAGTGTTAGGTTACTTTTTGCGCAGAACTTGCATGTGTCCAACCCCATGCATTGTCTTTACTCATCTACTTCAGAGTTAGCTACAATGCAATGAGCAAAGAGTTTACACACATACATACAACTACCAACGTACCTATCTTTTACAATCATTT
Organism: Acleris laterana; assembly: GCA_963966035.1. Taxonomy (NCBI): domain Eukaryota; kingdom Metazoa; phylum Arthropoda; class Insecta; order Lepidoptera; family Tortricidae; genus Acleris; species Acleris laterana. The sequence goes on along the minus strand of OZ014455.1, from coordinate 2,237,177 downwards.
ACCGAGTTAGAACATGTGAGTTTATCATAATATTTAATAGAAAAAGTTACTTTGTGTTCCATTCTTGCTTATTACATGCACAAACGACTTTATTCCTTAATATTACCTACATCGGAAAGGATATAAACTCCATTTTATAAAATGGACCAGATAAACGACTTTTCCCGTCCTACTTTATTTCCTAAGGGAATTATTACAACAGCGAAGGGGAAGAAAACCTACGTCGTCAGAGAAATTAATTGATAAAGCACCGCCAACTTAACACCGTCGGTGGGAAAATTTCAAACTAACCTTGACTCATACAGTTTTCCTACAACGTTTAAAAGTTAGCAACGTTTTTATCCGCAAAAATAAGTTGGTAATTCTGTAAGGAGTTTCCTTTTGCAATATCATTCGAAATACAGTGTTAAATTATGTGTTCTTATTTTAAAAATTCAACGGTCCATTAGGGTCTCCGGCGCCCCGGGCGGAGGTTAAATTGGACCCGGTTGGTTACAATTACCGGTAATAGTAACATTTTTAATTAATACACTCATTTTTTAATGAAAGGCAACGGGGCAGTTCGCTTGTCTGCCAATCACGGGACTATGGGAATCTTGGACCATAAGTAACGGAACTGGAGCTGTAGCCAAGATGCAAAGGCTTTTGCCGGTGGAAGGACCTTGTGCAGGGTCCGTCCGGATCTTATCCATTAACCTACGGCCAAACAGCAGTGTTCGCATTGTTGTGTTCCGGTTTGGGGATAAGACAGCCGGTGAAATTACTAGCATAGAGGCATTCCATCTTAGTCCTCAGGGTTGGCAACGCATTTGCAGTCTTAGGATTGCATTGCAGTCTTGTGAATGCAAATGTCTATGGGTCGCAGTTTCCACTTACCATCAGGTGGCCTGTGTGTTAGTTTGCCTTCTCTATGCCATAAAAAAAAACTAACAGTGCTAACGTTCTTTTTTGTATCACTCAAAATGTATGCGATGACAGTTGACCACGTGGTTTATCGTTATGCACAAGAATGCCATCCCATACATTTTAAGTGATTCAAAAGAAAATCGTTATAGCGTTTGCAACTTCTGTGGATTTTTAAAAATCGAACACTCGGTCTTTTGAAAATTAATGTCAGCGGTAAAATTGTATTCTTTAAATTTAGAGGTTGGTTGTGACAAGGTTGTGACTTGTGACGTTCCTTTGCATGCGATTTATCACTCGCTTCTCTAAAACCACATTCCAACCACCGCACATTTCAACATCCGTGATCTCGAGATACAGGCGACTGAAGTATTTATACCTACTTAAAAACTAAGACCGCCAGCCAAACCAATAACTTAAAACAGAAAATTCGACTACTTGTTCTTTTTCAAGATACTTTTTGATTGTAGTAACATTTTCGGGACCCTCTGAGCATGGTCGAGCATGCTCTTGCTCGATTTTGAATTCAAAAAGAGAGATAAGATAATAAAATCGATGGCCCTCCGATGTCTCAGATAATTACCCAAATGAACCGTTCTGGGACAGTCTCTTTGTACTTCACAAAGAAGACAGTCAAAGGAGAAAATCCTATTCATTCAAAACTGTTAGATGTTCACTTAAACTGCCCCTATCTATATAGCATTAAAGCTTCTATTAACTTTATATTTTTAGCTGCTATTTCTTTAACGTTACCCCGATTAAATTCGTTAATCGGTGAGAAGTGCTGCCCTCCTTAGGAAAAAGGGCGTATGTTTTATACACACACGCACACACACACACACACACACACACACACACACACACACACACACACACACACACACACACACACACACACACACACACACACACACACACGTCAAACTTATAACACCCCTCTTTTTTGCGTCGTCGAGTTAAAGGGCGCGCCTTGATTGCAGGGAATTCAAATAATGCTGTTTACTTAAAAAATGGTTTACCAGGATTAAGAAGTTATAAGTACTCAACTATTCAATTATTATTCAATTATCGTTAAAAATCGTAGGGTTTCGATTGTTTCGATTATTCAACGAAAGACAAAAACGAAACGAATAGAAGCGCTAGTTAGCGTAATGCATCAGAACTACCGACTTCATCATCTGTGGCCTAAAAGGCTGCCTTTTCACTGATGCGGAGACCAACGGAGCTGTGTCAATATTAACCAATAGAATCTAATACTAACATGCGCAAGGCACGTTCGATGTGACCTCATGCGCCTACATTGGTTAATATTGACGCAGCTCAAATTGGGATTGACCAAAAAAAACAACTCACGGTTTTTACTTTCAAATTCAAAAGAATAGGAAATTTTAAGACACCAATTTCATTCATTTTGTATTTGACCCAATAGTTTTGTTTTAATATCTTTATTTATTCAGCAGACATTTTATGGATGACATGATTATTTTAAATTTGGGATGGTATTTTCTAATAAATTACAACAATTAAATGATATCTAATGAAAAAAAGTGATTGTAATAGTGTATTAAAACATACTATTTCAAGCCGTTTTCGCCTAACCCGTAAGATACACCTAGGAGGGCTTCAAGCCGAAAACGAAAGTCAAACAAAGGTACAATACTTAAACAAGGTCAATACTTTTGCCAAAATATCCAAAATAATATTTCAAAAACTTAATAATGCAGAATGGCTTTAAACCCCTATTCCTCGAAATGGTTTTCGAATTAGAGTAATTGTAAAAATATGAACAATCCCAATTGTCTCCGCCTCAGTGGAAAGGCAGCCTTAGGCCACTTGGCGGTATGCGTGCAGTAAAACTTACTGTCGGCATAAACGCTGCTCGTTGATTGGTAGACGCCACTAGTTGCTTAGCAACCCGTACCGATTCCGTGGTTTACTGCAAGTATACCGCCAAGTGAGGAAGCGGCCTTAATGGCGCGTTTTCATAAGGTTGGTTGCAGCTGCGCCGGCAGCATTCGCCTAGTATTTAGTCTACGACGCGTTAGGAAGTGTTTAGTCTATCTAACAAGTCTAGGGCTTAGTTTGGGACTATGTCAATTTGTGTGAGTCTCCCCGGATATTTATTTATTTACTAGCCTTTGCCCTCAACTTCGTCCGTGTACATTTCGATTACAGTTATTACATCGGTAACTTTGAAATTTTCCGGAATGAAAAGTAGTCTATGTAATCAATCCATTTCCAATTTCAAATTTCGATCCAGTCGTTGCAGAGTGAAGGAATTACGAATAAAAACACGAGCTTTCGCGTTTGTGATGTAAAATTAGTAGGATTTATTTATATTCATCCGGTTAAACCGGATTAAACCGCTTTTTCTAGTGTGTGACAAAATAGAATACGGCCACACTGAATAATTGGGATACACCTAAAAAAGTTACTGCTTTGTAACGTCAAAATGATTCATTTTCGCCTAAAACCACAATTTTGGCATTAAATAAAATTGCTTTATTCACCAGGAAACGAATAAGCCAAAAACGATACATTATGAGGTTATAAAAGTGTTTACTAAATAAGACAAGTAAGATGGAATGGTCTTTAGGTTCTCTCAACGTTTCAAGGCCACTCTACCTCATACCGCTTATCTATTAACTATCCGTTGACGTCGAGAACAAGGCGGCATCTAATATATGCGAGAACTAATCAGAGACAATACGAAGCCCGGAATTATTAATAAGTCCGAATGTCGTCAGGACGATTAATTAATCAAGCGTTGATTAATCGTGTCCGTTTTAATCGTCTCTGCGATGTCTGGTCATGTTGCAATCAATGTGTCGCTGAATACTCAATCTTTAGGCTCTGTCTGTCTGTCCGCTGGTGCGGATCGGAAGAAAAAATCCACCAATAGGAGAGCTGGGCTGAGCGAGGCTAGGAAAATAAAGTATCCCTATTGGTGGATATTTTCCTCGCTCACCGCGCTGCTGCCTCGCTCCGCTCAAGTGAACAGGCAGCCTTAGAGCAAGTGACAAAATAGAGTCTGTCTAATGAAAGCTGAACCTGGGAAAAAGCGGCAAATTCAAAAAATCTTGATATGGTATTACCGATCAATGAAGGAATAAACGATATTGATACTTTTATTATTTTATTTATTTTGGTGGGCACAAAGGAAGAGGAAACGCGTACTATATTTTCATATATATTATTACGAGCGCTATATTTTGATGAAAAGCACTTTAGGTAAAATACGATGACAGTGACTGGAGCACATTTGGTTTTTCGAAATATATTTGACATGAAAATATAGTGATCTGCACGTGTAGCACAAGTTGTATTTTCTCGCTTGTCGCTCTGTGCGTCTCTATCGTAACAGACTAGATAGAAGTTCTAGTAAGGGAGATCCGAGCGACAAACAAGTCACGAGCAACTTGTGCTAGTCGTGCTGTTGATAGATTTCATTGATACGAGAGGTTTTCGTCTGTGTCGCACACAGCATAATAAAACAATGATGATGAGGAATATTATATTCAACCTTTTTAATAAAGTAATTAGAGGTAACATTATTCTCATCACCCTTACACCTCTATCTAACGACAATTATATCTTGGAGAAGAAGCGCCGCAAGAAACTCCAGCAGATCATTTTTTCCAATCATAAAATACAATTATTCTTAAAAGTAACATTACAAGGTAGTAAAGTAATTAATAATTATTTCTAACAACACAAACTTAGTCGTTACAAATGTACGCTCAATAACATTGAGTAATTACTAATCAATTGGAAAGCTTCATAATAAGTGTATGTGATGGTGAACCTTCCAGTAGTTCCAGTTCAGATGATACCCTAAGACTCTAGGAACTGTAATTAAAATCAGATTCTAAATACTCTATTTCTAATGATTCATCTGAACTAGTGCTGTCATCATCACGGACACTTATAATGAATGATTCTAGTTCTTTAGTTATTCCATCCCTGGTTTTGTACTGAGCTTCAATATTAAGCACATGATTAGTCATTTTCTTCCAATGCTCCGGTGTTATGCTGTCAAAAGACTCTTTAATAATTTTTTCAATTTCAGCTGCTGATACGCCAACATTTCTACTCGCGACTTTTCTCTTCGCCGAACTCCAGATTAGCTCAATGGGGTTAAGGTCGCAATGGTAGGGCGGAAGTCTTAAAACCTCATGACCGTGCTCCCTTAGAATTTCATCGGCTTCATAGATTGGGTCTGCTTTGTGTTTATGTGCCAAGACAAGAAGTTCTGGTACAGTATAATATTCTTCAAAATCAATTTGTTTAGAACGCAGCCACTCTTTTATTTCGGCTTTGCGGGTGTTGGTATTTGGTACCTTATTAATTTGCACCGTGTGATAGCTAGCATTGTCCATGACAATGACACTTGGTTCACTCAAGTTGGGAATAAGCTTCTCACGTAACCACTTATTGAAATTTGTGGCGTTCATGTCATGGTGATAGTCTGCTTTGATTGATTTTGTGCTAAACGTTAATAAAGCATTAGGCACAAAACCATCTTCTGATCCAGCGTGAACAATAATAAATCGTTTTCCAGCTGAGATATTGCCAACTACACCTTGGGTGGAAGGCCCCTGCCACGACTTTTTTGTTTTGTAGTTCTGGTGAACGTAAGTCTCATCCAGGTATATTATTTTTTTACCTTCAGCACGTTTTGATGCAATAGTCCTTAGGTAGCGGTGTCGCCAAGCTGCTATGTCAAAACGCTCAATAAGTATCGAACGTTGTTCAGTATTTTGTTTAAATTCGTATCCATTTGCCATTAGTATTCGGCGTAAAGTCTCAAGACATCCGGTAAAACCGATGCTTTCTCTCAACTCTGCCAATAAGCATCTGAGTGTAGGCACTTGTTTTTTTACAATATAAAATTCATTTATTTTATTTCGGACAGCTTGGATGTCAAAGCTATCCAAATTAGACACCGTGGCCTTGTGAGGTCGCTTTTTTCCGGGAGTACTAAAGACACCGTTGTTTAATTTTCCCTCATTACTTATTCTTTTTAAAGATGAAACACTGATATCTGTAAGAAGAAAGAAAGTGTTAAATAAACAGAACACCATTTAGAAATACATTGTGTGGTTGCGCAGTACAGCCCCATTGTACAGTCCGACAGCCCTAAAAACATTTGGGTTTAGGTGAAATGAAATTGCATCGGTGAGGTTCTAATCGCAACGGTTTAAGAACAAGGAAGACTCATATAACCCGAACATCTTTTATATCTGGCCGATCAAAAATGACATTAAATAAATAGATAAGGTACTAAAGTGTACACATATTTATGAAATCGACTGTACAGTGTACATTTGGTTCATAAACAACAAAATGCTGTTTGCTCCGCACACAGAAAATACATATCAAATAATATGTTTATGATATCTTTTAACTAAACACCTCCTTATTGTTTTATTGAAACTATGAGTGTCAGTTACATTAATCATCTGTCTATTAAATTAATTTAATAAAATTGTGAATGCTAAGAGATTCAACATGATATAGGGACAGACAATAGGTACCTACACCTATTATACAGGGTGTCCCATAAATAGCACGTCACAGTGACACCGGAGATTCCCCAGCCTCAGACAAACCGAACCAACCTAACATGACCTCAGTAAAAGTTGCACCGTTTTCGAGTTATACCAATTTAAAGATTTTTCCAATTTCTCACCTCTTTTAACATTGCAAGTGCCCGCATTTACTGGGATAGCTTTACAATTTAATTTTTTTTATTTATACGCTTTCATGAATAGTTGCTTAAGATGATAGAAGCATTATTATGTCAATAACTAATGTAAAAGTTGGAAAAATACTGTAATGAACTTGACTTAAATTATCATCAACATATTAATTTCAACTTTGAACACTTGCCATGACTTTTTTTTACTAGAAACGAAATGAGCAAATAACTTTACAAACATGCGTATGTTATGCCAATTCTAAAATGGTATGACACATGATATCATAATGCAAAAAAGTAGGAATTCGACTAACTTTTCCTAATAAGGATCCCGAAACCAAACTAACAAATGAAAGGCTATTAGCCGCTTTGCAAGTTTATTATGTAAAGAATTGTATGGTAGTTATTAATTTATTGCAGCGGGTGCCCTGTGACCCAAAGTAGTCCGTTACCTTGCGTTTCGTGCCCTTTAATATTAAACCTCGTTTTAATAGCAGACTTTTTAGTTACTTTTTATTTTTATTAATTTGACTTATGTCATTACTTATCACCATGTTCACTGCGTCCCTGTTTTCCTGTGGTGTTCCTGAACTAAATCTCTGATTAATTTTGTGGAACTGAAACGACTACTCGGCACTCTTAACGGACACTTGGTTTCCTACTTTGTAAAACTTTATTACGATGGCACATCGTAATACTTCTCAGTACTCCAATAGTGAGTACGCTGATATGCATTTAATTTATGGTGAAACTAGGAGAGTTTCCACTCGAGGTAATGTTTCTTACAACGCAAGGTTGGCTGCAAGACTGTACTCGGAACGATATGCAAATCGTAGGCCGACGACTTATGAGGCGACTGAAGAGTCGTGAATGATTATCGTGACGACAGACCACCAAGACGTGGCTCAGAAGGAAGACCCCAAACCATTGATGATGACGTTGTTTTAAGTCAAGTACAAGCAGAGCCAGGAACTTCAGTGCGAATAGAGAGAAGACCGGTCACAATACCAATTTAAAATTAATTTGTGGACCGGAATTTTTAACGGCCAAATAATAGGACCGGTCGAGTTGCCGCCGATTCTGAATGGCCAGAATTATCTGCAGTTTTTGGAAAACGATCTGCCTATTTTATTAGAGGACACGCCGTTGGCATTGAGGCAAAGGATGTGGTTCCAGCAAGATGGCTGCCCGGCACACTGCGCTCGCTCAGTCCGTGAGCACCTAAACAACAAGTATCCTGACAGAATGGATTGGGCGAATGGGATCAATTTTATGGCCAGCGCGTTCCCCGGATCTAAACCCACTGGATTTTTTTTATTGGGGATGTTTGAAAGATAAAATTTATTCAAAACCAATAAGTAACGAAGAGGAACTACGGCGACGTGTCTTCGATGCAGCCCGAGACATATCCGAAACCAGTTTACGAAAATTAAACCGAAATTTTATCCGAAGATGCTATTTGTGCCTTAGAGTCGCAGGGAAACAATTCGAACATTTATTGTAAAAACGAATAAACCTTTATCTTTGAACCTTGGTCAATTAAATGTGATTCGAATTCCTACTTTTTTGCATTATGATATCATGTGTCATACCATTTTAGAATTGGCATAACATACGCATGTTTTTAAAGTTATTTGCTCATTTCGTTTCTAGTAAAAAAAAGTCATGGCAGGTGTTCAAAGTTGAAATTAATATGTTGATGATAATTTAAGTCAAGTTCATTACAGTATTTTTCCAACTTTTACATTAGTTATTGACATAATAATGCTTCTATCATCTTAAGCAACTATTCATGAAAGCGTATAAATAAAAAAAACTAAATTGTAAAGCTATCCCAGTAAATGCGGGCACTTGCAATGTTAAAAGAGGTGAGAAATTGGAAAAATCTTTAAATTGGTATAACTCGAAAACGGTGCAACTTTTACTGAGGTCATGTTAGGTTGGTTCGGTTCGTCTGAGGCTGGGGAATCTCCGGTGTCACTGTGACGTGCTATTTATGGGACACCCTGTATAGGGAAACACAATGATAATTTTAGTAATTACCGGTCATTGAAGATACTTCTTCCAAATATTTCGTCTGAGTCTGGCAGGCTAACTCAGTTTCCTCAACCTCTTTCAGCTGCTTTACGTTTTCCAGCACACTTTTGTCAACGTGCACGTCCAGGTTTTCTGAAACGAATTTAATTTCGTTTAATTTCTTAATCTCATCGTATAATAGACAGAAAAAGGTAAATTAAACTTAGGATTGCACATAGAGAAATAAGAAGTATCAAAATGAACATGCCGTACTAAAGCCGTACTAACCTATAAATTTGGTCACCGTAACTAAACAATTAATTTTTTGCATCAATAATGCTTTTCTTTCTTCTTGTTTTTCTTTGTACTTCTGTATAATAGTATACAGAATCTCCCGGACACCGCCTCTTATCGTCGACGGCATGATTACTCCGTATTTTTATCAATTTAGATCTCGAATTGACAAGTTTCTAACAACAACAAAGTCCAAACGACATATTAAATAGTGTTGCCAGACTCGTCAGCCAAGAAAAATCCAGGTTCAGCTTTCATTAGACAGACTCTACTTATGGTGTAGTCGGTGTTGTCACATCTACCAACTTATTGGTAGATCTACCTAATTTGCCTCCTGTCTACCTATCTACCACCCTCGGCCTCAAAGCTACCTATTTTTGATATTTTTCCAAAATGTGATGATTGTAAACATTTTTCCATGCGTGTAGTGTAACGAAAAGTTACTTGCTATCTAATTTAGCCTGTCTTGTATATGTAGTTTCAGCAATTAAAACGGAGCGCGTAAGGTTAAGTGTAAAAAAAATTTTGTAGCTGTCTGTGAGTGACAGCTGACACTGACAGATAGCAAAGTATTTCGCGGCATTTTAAGTAAGTTTGGTGTTAATCATTAAAAACAGGGTGGTAGATCTACCTAATTTTCATTTCAAATTCTACCAATTTCTACTAATTTTTGGATCCTGTTCTACAACTTTTTACAAATACTCAAAATGTCAAGTGACATTTTATTATCTAAGATGGCGCTTGCGAATCTTTATTTACGACCCATACTATTCCATAAGAATAAATGAAATTAATTAGTTACTTGCCTAAAATAAACTTTACTTTATGTCAACTAAGTGCGAGCGTAAATAATGATTATTGAACCTAAGTATATTAATTATTGTAATCATATTAACTATGTGGTATTTGGTCAACAAATACCTACGCCAATCGCAGAACGAAATTTTATAATGCCTAGCCAGTAGTCACATTTTCAATGTAACTGTTCTAACTCGAAAGTTTCCATAGTTCAAATATATCCGATACCGCACGTGGGAATAGTTATCAAAATTCACTCGGAATATGAAAACTTTGCGGTCAAACCTCCGCACGATACGACCCTGATTTACAGTTTACCGAACTAGAAACATACTGTAGATAAGTTACCTACAGTTCCTCGAGGACGAACTTTCACCTTTCGAGCAAGTTACGCTAACGTACCTAATGTCGTCGAGAAAATTTGTATGGCTATTGTTCTCAACGCCCCGTTAATATATATTACAAAAAAATCCTAGCACGTCTATATCGACGTTGAGTAATCATAAAAAACATAATAGAGAGTAATCGTCATCCTGTTGCTTTTCTAGTCATAATTAACATGTATATATTATTCTTTATTTCAGGTAACAAGACTCATCAAAAATGATTTTAAAAATAAAATAATGACAGGGGTGTCAAAAAATAATAACAATTGGGATTGTTCATATTTTTACAATTACTCCAATTCGAAAACCATTTCGAGGAATAGGGTTTTAAAGCCGTTCTGCATTATTAAGTTTTTGAAATATTTATCTATTTTGGATATTTAAACAAAAGTATATTTAACCTTTGTTTGACTTTCGTTTTCGGCTTGAAGCCCTCGTAGGGTCGTAGGTGTATCTTACGGGTTAGGCGAAAACAGCTTGAAATAGTACCTATGTTTTAATAGACTATTACAAGCACTTTTTCTTATTGGATATCATTTAATTGGTTGTAATTTATTAGAAAATGCCATCCTAAATTTAAAATAATCATGTCATCCATAAAATGTCTGCTAAATAAATAAAGATATTAAAACAAAACTATTGGGTCAAATACAAAATTAATGAAACTGGTGTCTTAAAATTTCCTATTCTTTCGAATGAGAAAGTAAAAACTGTGAGTTATTTTTTTGGGTCAATCCCAATCGATTAATAAAATTGTACGATGATAAAATTCTAATTTGTCTTTAACATTTTACCGTACTATACGACTCGAAATCGCACGGCAGTAATGTATGTACGGAAAGTCTATTAGAGATCATCAGAAGGATCCAGGGTAGTGATGATCTGGGGTGTTTTTGAGAGAATCTCAAAAACAACGAACGGGCGGACGAACGAGCGAAATCGCAACGGCGAGTTTAGGTAGGCCCTGATAGAGCAAACAAAACACATTTTAGCGCGTTTTCAATTTAGCAGCATGGTTTCTGCCGAAGGATCAAACGTATAAGGCTGCTTCATTGAAAATGCACGCGCTAAAAAGTGTTTTGTTCGCTCTGAATAAACTTGCCGCTGCGATTTCGCTCGTTCGTCCGCCCGTCCGTTGTTTTTGAGAGAATAATACCCCTGTTGTGTTGCTACCCCCCACCCGGCGCCGGCGCACCAGGGATGCGCATATTTTGCGCATTGTTGCGTAAAAGCAAACCGCGCGCGCCGATGCAAATAAATATACACCAGATGCTTTTAGCAGACCTTTTGTTTGTAATTTTTTTTTCTGAAGTCTAACTTGGAATCTTACAGTCTGGCCATGTCCGTCTGTTTACCTGACTGTCTGTCTGTCTGTATGTCTGTCTGTATGTCTGTCCCTCAGTCTGTCTGTCTGTCTGTCTGTCTGTTTGTCACCTATCTGTACAGTCGGCCAAAAATGTGGTCTACCACCGTTTAAAGTTTATTTGCACGTCATGATACAACAAGTTTGATTTTCCCTTGCAATAATATTATGACAGTGACAAGTGTCAACCGTAGCGATAATTAGATCTCACAGAAACTTTTGTCAAAACTGGTAGACCACTTTCTTGGTAGATCTTACCTATGTCCCACTCACTTTACCTCTTATAAATAAATTTGTATAAATATAGATGTTTATATCACGCTACCAAGCACTAACGTCATGATGTAGAGTTTATTTTTATACTAAGTACATAGTGTTACGTATATTGTACGTAGTGTTACGTGTATTTGACGACGCGCTGGGCTAGTGGGTAGTGACCCTGCCTACGAAGCTAGCGGTCCTGGGTTCAAATCCCGGTAAGGGCAGATATTTGTGTGATGAGCTCGAATATTTGTCCCTGAGTCTTGTATGTTTCCTATGTATTTAAGTATATATTTATCTTTATAAGTATTTATATCGTTGTCTAGTACCCATAGTACAAGCCTAGAGCTTAGTTTGGGACTAGGTCAATTGGTGTGAGATTGTCCCCTTATATTTATTTATTTTATTATTTATATCTAATAAAAAGTCTATGTTTTGTAGTTTTTTTTTAATCCCGCATCTATTAAATAGTGCTACCTCTACTCTAACCTCTGAAACGTTGGTCAAATATTTCACGCGTGCGTGGCGACCCCAAAGTTTGAATGTCATAAAGACTGTATCGTTTAGTATAAATACAACTTTACGTAGTCGTCTTTCTTTCCTAAAGTATTTTTTAGATTAAATTGTACATGTGTTTAATTAGTGCTTTTATTAGGTACACATTTCATCCTGCGGGCTCAACTTGAGGCATATGGTTTAGTCAAAATTTACCGAATCCATCTGAGTGATGTTAACGAAAGTGGACAAATAGCAAAATAAATTTTACTGTTTGCGAGCTAGACAACGTAACCAAAAAAAAATATCATACTACGCAAACCATAATTACACATGATTCCCAAAGTAAAACATCTGAGCATTCTCTTTAATTTATTTTTAATAAAAAAATTGCATGGATGGCGATGGGCGGTGGCCATTTTGAGAATATGGCATATTACTCATTACAACTCCGACTTTGACATCTATTATAACTATTAAGAAGCGTTTCTATCGACGTGTTTTACCGATGGTTGGACGCCACGATTGTCCATTGTGCTTGGGTCTGGCTGAGACCTTTGGTTAGTCTCCCTCCTCCCTCTCGCACCAGATATTGATGGGAAACCAAAACATTACGTAAAAAGTCGCTTTTGTGTGAAAGTAAAAATCTATCATATTTATTCTGAGGATGCTCATTCGGGTAAACATGAAGGGGACACTTAGTTAACATGTTTAGGCTGCATTTCAACCTATTGCAATTTAAAATTGAACTTAAGGAGTTGCTGAAATACTTCAAATTGAGCTCAATAGGCTTGTCCGAAATATATTTTAGGGACGATTTTGAAAGCATCATAAAGTCTCTAAGACACAAAAGTTAACCATATTATATCAGATGAAATGGTTAAAAAACACCTTCAGATCATATCCTCACAACATTGTAATTCAAAATAATACGAATGTCAAAAGTTACACTAGGTTTTGTTTGTATTTATACTAAACGATACAGTCTTTAAAAAAAACATTAAAGTTGGACACAAGTTGTATCGCCGAACAAAGGTCCAGAGGTTCTCAAATTGTTCCCTGTAGGCCACTGTTGAGGTCGGTAGGTCTTATTCGGAAATATGTTTGTGATATGTTTTTTGTTTTGGTCAAGTTGGTTTTTTTTGAGAAGTTAAGTGTGGCTTTGTCATATTGATATTACATATTCTAGGCAATAAATTAAATCTCCAATAATCGGTAGAGCAAGAGTGTAAGTTTTTTTTGTTGGTTGAATTTTTCAGAAAAGAACACCATACGGACTTCACTAAAGTATACTGTGTTTTATTTTAACGTCATATTTTACTACTAATAAATATATGTATACACCTAACAAAGTTCTAAAAGTTATAGATGTACGATTTGGTTGAAGTATTTTTAAAGTTAGCTATGTTATTTTTAATATTTTATACCACTTTATAATATTGAAAATATCTATACTAATATTATAAAGCTACTAAGGGAATAAAGGCTGTGTAAGTACTGTTTGGCGATGGGCTTGCAACCTGTCACTAATACACTGGTAAACATCTTAGCCTAATTGTGCAAAATGTGGTTACAGAATTATTAACAAGTTTTTAGAGTTGTTAGTAATTCTGTAGCTCTGCCTACCCCACTCTGAGAATAAAGGCGTAAGCTTATGTATGTATGTATGTATTATAAAGCTGAAGAGTTTGTTTGTTTGCTTGAACTCGCTAATCTCAGGAACTTCTGGTCCGATTTGAGAATAAATTTCAGTGTTAGATAGCCTATTTATCGAGGAAGGCTATAGGCTATGTATCATACTCACATAAACCGAAGCGAAACGAGGGCGGGTCGCTAGTGTGTTCATAATAAAACCTCAAAAAGCTCAGTTTATTTTTAATGTTGAAATATTAAATACAGAGGGCACTTAACACTATCTCCGTTTACGACTAGTCATCAAACGGAACCCTCTAAATTGCCCAAACGTTAACTGGAAGAGATCTCTCTGGTGGTTTTGTCGAATGTAGGTTGTAAAACATTCCGTTACATGTTTGACTTTGATGAATAATTAAAACGCGCAAAAGCTGTGACTTTAGTCCCTATAGAGTAGGAATGGAACTTATTATACATGCTGTAATAAAGTACTTTTAAACAGATAAAAAACTGTGTTTTTATGGGCCGCTATTTAAAACGATATCGTTTTTGACCAAGGGGGTTATTTGCTTAACGCTCTCGCAATCGCAATTGTTTTCATTTTGAAAATCGAAAGCTTGTCTACAGAGAAAAACAATTGTTCCGCTTTGAAGCCAATTGAGATTGCGAGTCGGTTAGGCAATGGCGACGCTATTATGGAATTGTTGGACTATTTTGCATTCTATGACCACGTTTTTACGGTTGTGAGTCTGATAGGCCCGCAGGTCTCAATCTCAACGCGATAAAAACTAACGATAGGTATCATGGTTTTAACTTTAATACGTTTTGTAAACTTCAGTCAAAAGTCAAAGTCAAATGTATTTATTTGCTTAAAATGTGGTACAGATGATGGTTGTCAATGTGTAGGTGTATAGTCACACACATTTTACCAATATATGGCATGCAAAAAAAGACAGAAATAAAAGTTGTTTCACAAAACCTAAACACCCTAAGAAACATGTTAGTGATTTCCTATTAAAACAATGTCAATATAATACATTAATTTAATCTAACTAGCGAATAGTCAATCTTTAAAATAGTCAAAATATTCATCAATCGAATAAAAACATTCTTGTAATAAGCAATTTTTCAGTTTCTTTTTAAACAAACTGACTGGCAACTCCTTGATATCATTATGCAAGCGATTAAAAATATTGATAGACATGCAGTAAGTGTTCTTGCCGTACAATTTAGTCTTTTTGGCAGGATTGACAAGACGAGTTGGGTACCTCGTATTAAATGTGCATACATCTTTATTTGTTTTAAACAACAGTGAATTTTAACAACTAAACATATTTCATATAAATACATGCTTGGCACAGTCAACAGTTTAAAATTTCTAAATAATGGCTTACATGATGTCAGTATATCTGATTAATATCTATATACCTACTATTGCAGCTGACAACACATGTAGTTACATACAAAGCTACTCTAAAGTTAGATGCCAGTAACCCCATAACCTTCTCGGGTTCCAATTGGCTCGGTACAGTTGGCAGCGCTCAAACCGCATTATTGTAACGGTTACGACTGTACGAGCGCTCTCCTCTCTGACATTTCGATGTGCACCTACCCGAATGTGCTAAAGGTGTATTCACAATGTTGAAATGCTCCGTCTGATTTTGACTCGACCAATCATAATTAGTGATGGGCGATTTCTGAAACATTGCACATCTTTCCTTAACTGCGAAAATTACAGCTTCTGAAAGTTACATAATTAGATGGAAATTATTCTAACACAAGTAAATTTCTTTTAAATTTCACAAAAAGTTGGGTAGCATGTCGAAACTATAGTTATTTTCAGAAATATAACTATTTCAATTTGGTAATTTTCAGAATATTGCTTGAAATTCTAGGTGAAAGTTTCACTTTTGAAACTTATAGAATACTAGCAGACCCGTGACCACTTCGTTGGTTTGCTATCTTACGCGGTTTAGATTTTTCATACAAAAGGATTTTCCCGCTGATTCCCGTTCCCGTGGGAATTTCGGGAATTCCTTTCTTAGTGCACCTCTACGGTACCTAAGCTACGTCCCTTCCAAATTTCAAGTGCCTACGTTTAGCCGTTTAGGCTGTGCGTTGATATGTCAGTCAGTCAGTCAGTCAGTTTCTCCTTTTATATATTTAGATTGCGGAAAATTTAAATGAAAGTTTCCCCTTTGAAACTTACAACCCGCCCATCACTAATCATAATACGTAGATTCAACACGACCATTTCAGTCACGTTTTGAAATCACCTGGGCTTCTATTTTAGGCGGTAAAAACTATTATTGACTTTGACCTGTTAGGGTAAATAGCCTATTACTGGCCACCCTCCGGTAACTAGGCATCTTCTGGATTCATTGTGAAAGCGATGCTCACCTTTAATTATATAATTATGGGTGAGCATGAGTAAAATCATATTATACATTGGTTCATATTATGTTATTAAGTACCGCTTTTATGATATGTGTAATGATACTAATGATGAATCTTAAGTACCCGAAACCGACGTGCGTGCATGACTCGATGTATGAATGTGGAAGAAGCGAAAGAAATTTGTCAAGATCGTAGCAATTGGAAAGAAGTGGTCTCTGCCTACCCCTCTGGGAAACAGGCGTGATTTAATGTATTTAGGTATGTGTGTACCAATGATCAACAAGCTGGACCGAAGATTCCGCAGTCAAACTGTGCAAACAGTTTTATGGAACAATGCATAACATGTAAACTTTGTGTTTGTTATAATAAATAAAAAATAAATAAAAAAACTGGCCACTTTGCTATATGTGTAAAGCAAGAGATACTCGTATGCGATTTTTGCGATTAAACTAGAATACCTAAATACTGAATTATTACCCTTACTGGCCAAGTATCTTTACTAAAAGCGTCTGTAAATAAATTTACCCTACCTCGGTTTTTAACTCAGCCGTTATCACTGTCAAGTTAATAAGAGCTATCATAACGTTGACAATACAAAGACGATATGGTTTTAACCCTTGACCCTGTACTGTTACATAATCTACGGAAGCAATAACCACGAAAACAACCCCACTTTTCCATGCATCACATATCATAATATACAGGGTGTTTGGCACTCGGGTGTAGGCGTTTTACGGAATGATAGTAAGGGTCATTCTGAACATTTTTGACCACTTTTACTACTATGCTACGTTTCACGGTTTCCGAGATATTGATCATTTTAATAGGATCTTTTGTCATTTTCAGTTTTTGTCAGTAAACGCGCAGAGTTACTTTCTCCATACTAAGAGAACCCCGCGTTTGTTTTTCACCAAGTATGGAAAAACCAACTTTGTAAGTATACTCAAAAAGTTGTAAGGAAAAAAAATGGCATGTAGCTTTAAAACTCCCTTATTTCATAGTGATTCAAATCATGCAAGAGAACACTGTTTTTTTTTTAAATTAATACTTGATTTAAGGGGTTTTTCGTATCACGGACATAAGGAAACCAACATTCCGAAAATGTACCTATCAATTCCCAAATAATCATTTCCCGAAAAGTTATTTCCGGTTGCAGTTGTTTTATTTTTTAAGTGGTTTTTGGGACTTGAAATTTGTAGGGAATATTCCTTGATTGTTTGGGGGTATATAATAAGGGATTTTCGGATATTCATCCCCTGATGACACGATTAAAAACAAATCAAGAAATCTGTTTTTTTTCCTGTAAACCTTTTTTTTCCTATTACTCTTGAAACATGCGATCGGTCTTTAAATTACCATAAGTAGGTCTTATCGCTCTGTAAAGCTCAATATTTTTTCATTTTTAAATTACATAAATAAATGCCTAAAACAGAACAAAATTCTGGGCGGAAAGTTTAGAATCCCACCAACTGGAACAAATTTGAGGTCAGGCAGTAAACTGAGGTATTCAGAGAGGGTTCCGTTTTGGGATTCCGCAATTACAAAAAGTTTAAGTAAACAGTGATAAACTGACGAGCAGAAAAAACGGGTATTTGTACCTACTGGCATTGTTTACAAAGTGACCCGGTGTGTTTGCTCGACAGTGTAGATTAATATACAAACCCTTTCGACATTTCGAGCCTTTTTGGCTGAAGATTTTTTTTTCTCGTTACTCTATTTAAAATGGATTTGGCTGGGGTTTTGTTTAATTAGTTGTGGAAACCTTAATTGTTTTGTTGGAAATAGGTATGAGTACACGGTTTTAAAATTTCATTAAGTGTCTATAACTTTTATAATTACCTACCTGCAAATACATAATCAAGTTAGCAAAAATATTAAAGTCTTATTATACGAGTGTAAATACTTCAAGTGGAATAGACATAGGTACATACTTACAGTTTGGCCGTTCTAAGAGGGCCGATTTGACAGCTGTCATCTTAGTACAAAATATAACCTCAAACTCATATTTTGTACTCAGATGACAGCTGTCAAATAGGCCCTCTTAGAACGGCCAAACTGTACGTACATACGCTTGAAAAAGATAGCCCTACTTCGGCCAGTCCAATTTAAGGCCCATTGTATGAAAATAATCATATTTTACGGTAAGATGAGCATAAATAAAACTTTAAAAATTTAAATTGAGTCCTTAAATTTTGGTTCGGAATTATAAAGTTGACTTAATTTCCATTACGAAATAAAGATAAGACCTACAAGTACTAAAATACGATATTCCCATTGTTCAAACACAACACGCGGCATTTCCATACAAAACACCAAATGCGTAACATCAAGGCAGAATTTCTAATTAACACAAACATTGCCAATGACCCCTGTCACGTCCCACCGGGTGGCAAGTAAAAACACGAAGTAGTTTAATTGGTTTATTGAAAAGTACGCCGGTAGTGTGAACAGAAGAGGTAGGGTAGGTTCGTAGGGTGGTCTGGTTCTGCGAAGCGAGCTAGCACTTCCCTCGCAGTTTGGTGACGTGGAGCGGCAGAGATGAAGCCGTCGGCAGCCCGACGGCGTGCGATGACAGGACCCTGGCGTCGGGGTAGCACCCGGTGTGTAGCACCGGAACCCACACGACGATCCTGGTCACCAGCGGTAGAGGCCGCTCCGGCCAAGTAGTCGACAGAAGATAGTCAGGGCGTAGAACCCGACTCGGCAATGGTAGGCTCCTAGCGGAGCTGTACTTCTAGCGTTGCAGTAGCGTAGCTCCTAGCGTAGCTATACCCCTAGCGTTGCTCCTAGCGTAGTTATACCCCTAGCGTTGCTCCCTGGAAAACCCAAGCATTGGCTGTGTGAGCCTGGTGTCCAGCATTGGGATAGTCCATGCCAGCCGCCGTTGAGGGGTGAAGCCCCGAGGGAATAGCGCGTAGTTTAATTATTGGCGGTGGCAAGAACTATCGGAACGGAGTTACAATATAGAAAATGAAGCGAAGCCGAAAGAACAATTTAGTAGATACTAATGACCGTTATGAAGTAACGGTCAGATATTTAGACAAAAAGGTTATAAGAACAATTTGGAAGAATTTAGAAAACACAGTTACTTATAATAAAATGTAAAAACACAAATACAGTACACAGCAAAATAGAAATAAGATAGATAGGTAATTAGTTCGTTGCACTCACTTACCCGATTTGGGGAATTGCACCGATTCTAAGGTATAGGTAAAAGTAATAACGTAACAATGATGTGTATCACCAATTGTTTCACGGTAAGAGTTGAGGCGGCAAAGAGGCCGAATGGAGTGAACGTGGCCTATTTATAACCTTTCGCCCTTTTCGGTTAATTTTGAATGTTGGAAGGGCGAACAAAGGAATCGTAGCAAGTTACTGCGCGTCATGAGTGGAAAATAACTGGTCATGTATGAAAGACACCAACTTACCCTCAATTATTTTCTCATGCGCTGAATAAAAATAATTTACCTACATAAAAAGAACGATGATCAATATTTAATTGTACTTAATTATGTTGATTATATTATTAAATGATTATTAACATTTAGGTACGTTGACTGGTAATTTAATAAAAGAATTGAAGATTACAAGAGGTAAAGCTAGTGCCGCCATCTGTTGGCTAAGCGTCGCTAACATTTGACAATGTCAATATAGGAATGTCACATCACCGCTAATCTATGGTGATGTGCAGTCTGTTTGACAGTTACAGATGTTGATAAACAAATTCAAGATGTGGAAGTGATTTTACGTGATATTTAAGTGATGTTAAGGCTAGTTTGTCTATAAAATGCACACAGGTAAGGAGCGTAACAACTGCATTGTTACACCCCATGGTGTTCATAAAGCTTGAAAATCGAGGAACCTGGCACTGGATATGATTAAAACCCTGCCACACTTTCAATTACCGTGACATGACGTTTCTTTCATTAAAACACCCCAATGTTTTGAATTAATAATGTTGTTTACAGAATTTTGCCATAAAAGTATCTTAACAACTTTTACGTGAATGAAATTAAATGCGTAATATTTAACAGGAAATTGCCGTAGCGGCGGGAGAATGATTTTTGCGTTGCTTAGCGTTCTTTGGCGTTTTGAGCGCTTAATATTATGTACAGGTCGATTCACAAGACCTGGCACGAATGGATTGAATGAGTGAATGAAAGTATACTACATATAGTGTGTAAAATAGTAACAGATTTTCGGTTTTAAATTCGAACATCGGTTCAAAGGACGGCACTCACACAATGATAGGTGACATTACTTTCGTTCAATGCATTCGTGCCAACTCTTGTGAATCGACCTTGTACCTGGGTCGAGGTTTTCTATCCGGCCAGTATTGGCTGAATGATGGCAATGCCGTTGCGTAGTAAAAAAAATTTTACTCGACAAAATGGCTGCCTTTTTTAGCTTCTTTTCTATAAATTCTTGTCATTGTTGATTGTAATAAAAGTATGCATGGCATCCCCTAAGGGGCACTGAAGTTTTGCGCTGACCCTCGTGTTAACGCATTTATACCATCTTTCCTACCAAAACAACAAGGGGCACTTGCCGAGATGCATTACGCTAACTAGCGTTTCTATTCGTTTCGTTTTGTAACCAATCGCGTCACTGATAGATCACTTGACTTTAGGTATTTGATCTACCAGATCACGTGATCTACCAGTGACGCGATTGATTTAAAAATGAATGAAACGAATAGAAACACTGGTTAGCGTGCACTACGCAAGGCAAGGGCTTCAGGTTCTATCTTGTCTACCCGGTTCCCGAATGGGTGACCAATCGAATTACAGGCCAATAAAGATGACGTCCCTACTCTCTAAAGTGATGGAGTGGATTATCAAAACTCGTCTCTTATTAGTGACTGGTAGTACGGTTTCCGTCACGTCTGCTGGTGATCTCGTGTATCTCGCACAGAGTTGCGCTGAGGCCATTGAGAGAAAGGGTAAGCTCTTGCAGTGAGTATTGATATCGCAAAAGCGTTCGATAGGATTAAGCACAAAGCCCTTCATCAAAGTTGTCATCTTATGGACTACCCGAGGGAGTCTGCGGGTGAATAGCCAGGATCTTAGAAAATAGGAGAGTTAAATTTATATTTGACGGCTGTAACTCCGAATCAGAGACGATCAACGCTGGAATTCTGCAAGGCTCTGTGTTGTCTCCAACGCTATTCATATTGCATATTAATGACATACTTGACATGCAGCTTATAAATATATAACCTTAAATTACGTCCCGTATGTTTTGCATTTCTTTTGTTAGGAATGAAGAAAGGAGATGCTATGTTATTGTTTCTTTTCTTACTTTCTGGAGGAAGAGATGCAAAAGTAATCTGACGTAATTCAAGGTCATTTTGCGTGGCTTCGATTTATTGTTAACTGTGCACTCTTCATAGGTTATATTATAAGCGTCTTCCGGGAACTGTACACATGAAACGGAATTCCGAACAAATGTAAACGGACTTCTCGGACCGTTGACCATTTTGGCTGTAACCCAGAACACGTACAAATGTCCTACGTTCGCATATCTTGAAGACGA
The DNA here is from genome assembly GCA_963966035.1 of Acleris laterana. Taxonomy (NCBI): domain Eukaryota; kingdom Metazoa; phylum Arthropoda; class Insecta; order Lepidoptera; family Tortricidae; genus Acleris; species Acleris laterana. The sequence goes on along the minus strand of OZ014455.1, from coordinate 2,215,396 downwards.
ATGCACATTCTTTTGATTTAATACATCCATGGTTGCCAAGATACATTTCACGCAACTGTCATGGAACTAGGTCCCGAAACAGCAGATGTAATAAATAAAATGATGTGAATATTTTTACGAGTAGTCTAATTTATTACTTAATTTTCCGGTATTTTATTAGAACTCTGCAGTACCTACTTACATTGCTTCTAAGATCTGTCGACCTTTTTGAAGGTGGAATTCTGGCCGAGGGTTGTCATATTTCGGCGATTTAGTGGCCGCCGGCTAGCGGACACCGCGGAAGTGTATCAGTCGTGTTAATTTAAGTTATATATTGTTATGTATGTTAGTCTGTAAGGTATTTGTAAATATGGGCATTGTATTGCTTACATTGAGTTTCTTAGATTTATAATTTCCTATAAGTTTGCTACGAAGGTCAATCAAAGATCAGCCATTTTGTCCTCTGGAACTTGTCAACTTGACGGACGAATTATTATCTGGCGAGTTTAAATTGTTCCGTCAGAGTTTATAAACTAAATTTTAGGACGTGCATTCTCATTTAGGTAGCTTAACCATCGAGCACACTCGATTTAAGAAAGTGACTGCTGCTCGAGACTACGTTTCGTCGTTTATCACTATTCTTTCGGGAACTGTACAAGTTTTATATATCGTATAGGTACAACTTGTACAGTTTCCGATATGGATATGGATAAAGTGTCATATTTCGTTCCCGCTTCAGCTCAAGCTATATCCATACCAAATTTAATTACTATCCACTCAGAGATTTAACAAACAAATCAGCAGAGATTTCATATTTTATAAAATTTGTATGAATCAAAGCATTGCAAATTTGCAAATAACTAAGCAACCCATAATAAGTTGAGGGTAACCCATAATTTTATCGAATTTCATTTTATCTAATGCTATCTTCTGCTAAAACATTTTGTTCGTTTTCTTATTCTTCTCTTGCTCTTTGTACACGACTGCCCAAAAAAATGGAGTTTAGTAAGTTTTTCAGGGTTCATGTATGTATGTATGTACGATTATTTATTCCATCATAACTTCTAAACCGCTAAACCGATTTAGATGTGTGGGGTATCGTTAGAATCCTTTCACCATCCCGGGTGACATAGAATACCAAACTGTGAATATTGACTATTAGTAACATACGTATATTAACGATATAAAAAATGCAGTTGGGTTTTTGAAAGCTTGCTTTTCTTTTACTTGGGTATTTGACATCCTAAACACTAATTACGTAGGGTGACAGAACTAGTAATGGACAAGGACCAAGGACACTTGATTCTTATGTTACAGAAGATAAGGGTTATTCATTTGTTTTGCAACAATCAATTTAGGACCGTATGAAATTTGAATTATGAGTGAAGAGTCCATTACTGGTGCCAGTCAGCTAAAAGTGTCCATCATTGGTACTGTCACCCTAAATGAGGTTACAGTAGACATTTTACGACCAAAAAAAACGAATGGTATGAAAAATGGATGGACTTCTAATAGGGCTGGTGCGGCAGCTGAAGCGGTCGAAAGCATGAAGGTAGGAAAATATAATGGTTCTCGGCCCAGAATATAATTATATTCGTCGAGATCCTTGGTCCCTGAGGTCCTAGCGCTCGAAGCCTCTTCAAAGAAGTTTCGAAGAGGCTCATTGACGTCACGGGAGACCGAAGAGCTGGCAGTTTCCTCGCTCGACGTATAAGTTTAACCATCCAGCGAGGAAATGCTGCCAGCATCTTTGGTACAATGCCGCATGGGCCATTCTTAGATTTAATGTTTTTGTTAATTTATATATTTAGAGTTAGTTTTATTTAATTTTAGTTTTATTTTTCAGTTATTGTGTTATGGTTGTTGTTGGACGACGCGCTGGCCTAGTTGGTAGTGAGCCTGCCTACGAAGCTAGCGGTCCTGGGTTCAAATCCCGGTAAGGGCAGATATTAGTGTGATGAGCGCGAATATTTGTTCCTGAGTCATGGATGTTTTCTATATATTTAAGTATATATTTCTCTATATAAGTATTTATATCGTTGTCTAGTACCCATAATACAAGCCTTGAGCTTAGTTTGGGACTAGGTCAATTGGTGTGACATTGTCGCCTGTTTTTTTTTTTATTATTATTATTTTATAGTATGAAATAATGTCTTCTGATGAAATGAAATTTCTACGTAACGCTAATGATATGTTTATTGAAAGGTATTTCAATGAAATAATAGAGACTTATTCTTTGAAAAACGCACTTTTGCTGCTTTAATTTTAAACGCAGCAGTTTTATTCTAATAAATTGAAATTATTTTATAACAACTCGTTTGGTAAGTATGAAGCAATTAACGCTATAAATTAAAAGTGCCACGACTTTAACAGCCGCCGTGCCGGGTGTAGGGGAATTCAATTTGGACGCTTAAGCGCGGCTATTTTAACGGGAACCAGTGGCAGTGTTAATTAAAAATGTTAACTAATAACTAAGCTTATTAACACTAATTAGCAGAAATACGAGTGTGTTATCGTATTGTTATTAACTCATATTTGTCCAGAACTATTTTTGGTCTCAAAGGGTACTAATGAAGATTCTAATTGAAGATATAAGGTGTGAAGGGGGACGGGTGTTTTTTTAATCGGTCGAAAATGACTCGAATTTCTTGTCCGCGAAGTTTTGCTTCGAATTTGCGATTTTTTTGCAACACCCGTAGATAAACCAAAAGGGCATTGGGTAAATTTGTTTGAAGAATATTGTAATTTTTTATCCACCGGCCACGGATGATTTTTAACTCGACATTGGCGAAATACACCTTGTTAAAAAAAAGGATTAATTAAGATAAATAAATTAAAGAAAAAAAGTCTGAGTATTAAACGCACACATGAGACGTGACAGTTCCGAGATAAAGAAAAGTGTTACACGGACGAGCGTTGCCGTTAGGAACTGTCAAAGTAATGGAGCACAGTGCTTTTATAAAACTACTGACAGGGACAGAAGTTCTTATCTTATTAACAGTGTTGTAGACGTGTAGTAAAATTGCTTCATACTTTTAGCATAAATGTACACATAAATACATTAAATCACGCCTGTTTCCCAGAGGGGTAGGCAGAGACCACTTCTTTCCACGTGCTACGATTCCTCTCTGACTCTTTAATTCCTTACTCTATCAATCAGTTTCACACCACACATACTGCGCAAAGAGCGCATTTCTACTGCATTTACACGACATTCATGCTTGTCCTGTCACACCCAACATTCACTACCATACATCAGGGTAGGGGCCAGCACTCCATTGTGAACAGCCAGTCGGGCTTTTTGTGAAACGCCCCGTCTGTTCACATAGGAGTACAGGGCCCCATTTATTTGCATAAATGTGTGTGTGATCATTTCACACATATTTTTAATGAATGAGAAGGCACATGAGCGAACAGGATACCTCTTCCTATTTCACTATCCTAACAGTCACCGGTGAACCAGGGCTCGGATACCGGTAAATTTTTTAAACCGTAATTTTGTAGGTAATTGACGCAAAACCTTTTCATTTTGGTTCCGTTCGCATAACCCGGTTTTTTTAACCGGTTTTGGAGGAACCTTTATACAAAATAGTTTTCAATTAACCGGTTTTGAGTTTAAAGAGTTATTTAATCCCGACGCGTACCGCGCGCGTCTTCACATCATAAGTCAAAAAAACAAGTTGCTCAAGTGTTGTTGTATCTGGACTCGCTGCCCATGGATAAAAACGGTTAATTAAGGTTAAAGTAAAGTTCTCAAAACGTTCGCGTTCCCTAGAAAAGTTCGGAGCAAAACCGATATAAACCGGTTCTAACCGGTATTTTTGAAACCGGTTCCGAGCCCTAGGTTCACCTTTGTACATCACTTTGGTGTATCTGTATCTTTTTTACCTACTTTGTTATTTTCTGATAGTGCAATAAAGAGTTTACATACATATCTTTAAGGGAGGGTATAATATACAGCAATTCTAAATCTTTATATCGCAGGACACCCTGCACTGCACTGTACATTTTTATCCTGCATTGACGTCATAACTTGAACTATGCAAACGAATCGCAAGTGCACCTCTGTGCACTTCAAACGACGTTCATCCAGTAAGCTATTCAAAGCAGAATAAATATTTTCCAATACAAAATAAGGTGGGTATTGCAATACTAGATACGCCGCACATGTACCCTTTCGTGTAAGAAGGATACAGCTATCTCCCGGGTACAGTGCTCAGGAATATTAATGCGTCGTACGTTGCTTGGGTCGAGTTAACACGTTCTAGGTAAGAACTAGGCGTTGAGTCCATTTGCTTTGGATATGCTTCAACTGTTCTGGTTACTTTAGGAATAACACCCGTCTTTATAGTCAAGAAAAGTAATTACTTGAGTAAAAGTAATGACTAAAGTAACGATTTTTATATGACTTTTGACACTACTAATACTCAAGTAACTACTTTTCTTCACTATAAATACGGGTGTAAAACTTCAGGCAATTGGTTAAAACCAGCACAATCATATATTTTCATCCATTTAAGACTGCACCGAGCAAACGCCGAGCGTCCAGTGGCGCCCTCATTACTATTATTGTGTTTTCTAATTAACTAAAGAATTTCCTTGAAATCAGACGATTTTTTTTGTAGTTCAAGTTAAAACACAATTTACGGAATATAAAACAAACTTTAATAACTATTGCTCTTTGAGTAGTCAGCTTAACGGAAAAAGGTGGCCACTTTTTTCCTTTAAGTTGATAACTCGAAGGTGAATTGTTATTAAACTATGTGATATACCCTATAACTTGTGTTTTCATTTCTAGTACAAAAACTAATCGTCCAATTTCAAGAAAATACTTTAGTTTATTAGAAAACAGAATAAAAGTAATGAGGGCGCCACTGTACATCTGGCGTACGCTCGGCGCAGTCTTAAGGTTTTCTGTAACCTATAACATGTTTTTAGAGTTTCGTACCCGAAGGGAGCCCATTAATTTGCCTGTCCGTCCTAACTTTAACGATCTGCATCTTTTGAACCTAAATAGATAGGTAGCGGTATGTTTTTTCAGAATGTGTTATTGCGACAGGATATACTAACAAATAAAAATAATTGAAGACAGTGAAATAATAAAGGAACAAGCAACGTGCAAGAAATAAACTTTTTTGTTTTTCAACGTATTTAGTTTTTATTGTATCATAAAAACGGTGAAACAGAAGCGTCACATTTGTTATGATTATACTTAGTACAAATAACAAATACAAAAAAAAAAAAGTGTCAGTTGAGCTCGTGCTGATTCGATTAAAAATCGAACCTAAATCGGAATATAACAAATTTGCGGTGATACGGAACCCTCGTGGCGCGAGTCCAACTCGCACTGGACCGGTTTTATGTCATACCTTTAAAAGACAAAATAATTTATCGCCCAACTTTCAAAGGCAAACGTGTAAAAAATAAAGTGGCCTATAAATCTACTAAAAGTTTTGATACGGCCAAGTTGCCGAGTATTTTTTAACTTGCAACACTGAAGAGATACAAAGCCTAAGAGAAAGTTGTTTCAGGTTTATCTTACCTAGCTTACAAACGTACTGAGAGATTTTAAAATAGTGAATTACATACATACATTAAATTACGCCTGTTTCCCAAAGGGGTAGGCAGAGACCACTTCTTTCCACTTGCTACGATTCTGACTAATTTCTTTCGCTTCTTCCACATTCATACATCGAGTCATGCACGCACGTAAGGTTTCGGGTACGTAAGATTCAGCCCTTTTCCAGTATTTCTCCGATTTGATTCGAAAAAGTACACCTAGGGCGGCCCCTTCCGACCCTTCCACTCTCCTTCTTTCATCCATCCTTTCCAAATGACCGAACCATCGAAGCATGCCCTTTTCAATCTTAGTCACTACATCTTCTTTTAGGCCACATTTCTCTCTGACTTTTTCATTTCTTACTCTATCAATCAATCTCACACTACACATACTACGCAAAGAGCGCATTTCTACTGCATTTACACGACTTTCATGCTTGTCCTGCCAGTGAATTACCTATGTGTAATAAATTTCCTAAGTGCTAAGGGCAGCTTTTACTCTGAATTCCATAATCATACGATAGGTGTTCAAAACTGTTCGAGCGAGCGAAGTCACACGAGCGACTTTTAAACTGCTAAATTGAGAATGCATGCGCTTAAATGTTGTTTCAATGCTCTGACGGTACAAAAATTCAAAATTCAAATCATTTATTCTGTAAGTAGGCCCTGTAGGCACTTTTACAAGTCTGAGTCTACCAGCGCTTCCAAAGAGACCACTGTTGAGAAGAAGCGCCGCAAGAAACTCAACAGTACAACTTAAACTGGCCGGTTAATAAGTTGTAAAGCGAGTTGTTTGAAATCAACTAACCGCTCACCAGTATTTCATTGTTGCATTATAACCAAAACTTATCAAGTTTTAGATCAGTAAATAGTTGAATTTACTTACAACTTTACGAAGTCATGCATGAGATAGGAAACAAGGAGTAACAAGGAATCAAGACTTTATTGCATTTGTACATTTACATTTACAAATGATCTAGGTACAAATGGAAAAGAACCAAAAAAAAGAATGAACTTACAAACTAACTTAAAATTACACTTATCTAAGCTGTTACGGTGAATAGCACCAACAGTAAATATCCTTAAAAAAAACGGTATCATGCTCACTGATAGCGTATTTTTTATGGATATTTACTGTTGGTCGTTCCCTAAAATGCTGGCCACATTGTCACTTTGACTGGCAATGCGTAATCTTTGTACAAGAGACTAAAAAATACTTAAAGTTTTTTTTAAATTTCTATTCGGATAGATGTAGCATATAGAAAACCGATCCGCTCTATTTCTATCAAAACCTTTGCATACCAAAAACCACACGACAAATTAATTACTTTTCACTTTACCCATTTTGCTACGACATCATTTAAGAACTTCAAGTAAAATAAGCGAGAAAACCCGTTTAAACGATATTTTTTAATTCTTTGCTTGTTTATGGTCGCAGACTGTCAATAAGCCGGCTGTTTACTCGAGATCCTTTGCCTTTCAATGGGCGAGGAAATTAAAAAAGCGCTTGGCTGTATTTTAAAGCTCCTTTGCCTCTGTTTAGTTTCATAACCAATAAGGCTAGACGACGGTGCTGGGGGCTTATTATACTTTATTTACATCTACTTTTATATCATAACTTCCCTATATATGATCAAAAACGATACGCAAATGTTCTATATTATGAAACCTGTATCTATGGTTGTACTTTAAAGTACCTATTACATGTCATTAAACTACCGTTTATCAATGTATTCTATGCTGCGTCTTAATGTTAACTTTAAAGTATCGGTTACCTATACTTTAATGTGAACATTGAGATACAGGTACGTTGAGATACAGTGCAACTACCGATACAGGTTTTTGACATATTGCAGAAAACTTATTACGAGTATATGTATGCATGTATAGATAAAGTTATGTAGGCATTATGCACCAGTCACATAAATATATATTTCTCTATCGTTATCGTATAATCAACTCTTATTAACTTGGCATTAAATAAGTTAATGATGAAAGCAATACGATAATACACAGATTTTGTAACATTGCTCGGGCTTCATTCTACTTTGTCTCTACCCGTATTGGCTTATTATAGTATAAATCGTAGACGTATTATATACACGGGACACGAAAGTATAATACGAGTAAAAGAGAAGCATCTACTCGGACACATAAATACGAGTAAATAAAGAAGGCATCTTCTAATTGCTTTACGTAGGTTAGGTAATAAGTGGCAACGAGTTAAGTTCTGGGACACCCTGTATATCTGACCAGTAAAATAAATTCCGAAATTTTCCTTCAAACAGGTACCTAAATGGCACAAATGGCCCACAGGTGGGGAATGCAACTAAAGCATTATAACCGGTTTTAACCAGTTATTTTCATACTAAAACGGTTAATAACCGGTTAAATTGCATTCCCTACCCACATGTAAATCCGCATCGGCCCAAAGCTGCGCCTGAGTCAGTGAGTTGTAAGCAGAGATGGGCATTATTCGAATAAATTTTTATTTGAATAATCATTCGAATAAACAATCATTCGCGATAAATTTATTCGCGAATAATTTATTCGCGAATAAATTATTCTACCACTTCTTCGAATAATAAATGAATTATTCTTTATTTTATTCGAATAAATACCACGAATAATATTATAGTACACTTTCAAATTTACCATTAAAATGCAACTGGAGCATATTTTAGGGTCTAGGGATTGTCTCGCAGGTAGCCAACCAGAAAGAGATGGATATATGAATGAACGAGATAACCACGTAACTCAATTTTCTTATCGGTTTGTTTACCCGTGTTCATTATTATTTCACAAAAATTAGTCATTCGCATACTTTGGTCTAAACCAGTCGCATCTCTGAAGTCTGTGTATTACTTTAACAAAAAAATGAGTAAGGTTAATGACGATGACGATAATATCCAGTCCAGCAAGGATAGCTCGTTAAACTCCACGGATTTGAGTGAAAACCGTGATGTGGTATCACAAGACCACACAAAACCACTATATATTTTTCATTTCTTTATTTAATTTAATACCCCTGTCGATCTTATAGCGATTGACTTTTAAACAAGGATAATTTATTCGTAGTATTTTATTCGGGAATGATTTATTCGTGATACAATTTATTCGCGAATAATTTATTCATCGAATGATTTATTCGCGAATAATTTGTTCGCCATATGTACGAATAAGAATAATCATTCGGAAAATTTATTCGTTATTCGCGAATGATTTTTTTATTCTCAATCGTTATTCGTCATTCGAATAAATTTTGCCCATCTCTGGTTGTAAGTTTGTAACCATTGGCAATCTGAGTAATGGCGTGGCTCGAATTCTTGTATATGTATTAAGTCGGCTACAAAATACAAACTTAAACTGGTAGGGTTGTCTCTAAAGTAAAGGGTATTTTTATGTCATGGATATGCCCTCTGTTTCAAAATAATAATGATGTGAAACGTAGAGAAAAACGCCCTGTGTGTTTTTCCCTTTATTTGAGAAACAATTGAAGATCAAAAACTCAAAAAAATACATAGACTAGGGAATAATTTATAATAATGTAATAGGAAAAAAGAAGAATAACTGCTCTAACACTTAAAGTACTTTGTATAAAAGTTAGTTACATATTATGTTTGGTTTGTTTCTATGAACGACGCGCACAAGGTCGGATTATTTTCTTTTAGTTTTATATTTCTACTGACCAAGCTATAAATTTTATTCAGAAAAGTCTACCCTAGAGCCCTTGCCCTAGAGACGCGGTGAATGTTCACGGAACCGAAGCGCAGCCGCAACCTCCTTCTGCAGTGACAGTAAGAATGTTATTAACCTTCACAATTTCCTCAAAATCCGTTCAGCCGCGCGCGAGTATTAGTGACAGGTTTCAAGCCCATCGCCTAACAGTACTAATAGTACATTGTGCATCAAGGGTAGTAAGAAGGGAATTACTAACGAGAGTGTTAGAAGCCCGACGCCGAAGGCGGAGGGCTTTTAATGACTGGAGTTAGTAATCCCCTTACTGCCTGTGATACACACAATGGTTTTCATCACATTTGCGAGGAAAAAACACTTTAACTCTGCAAAATATAAATAAATAACTTTTGACGAACGGGAACGTAAATGGAAACGATATTTTTTTTGTGACCTCTACCACAGATAATAACTGCGTTTAGTTTCAACCTGGATTCGAGCCAGATTTAGCCAATTTGATAAAAATGTATAATTACTAAAATTAATGATAAATGTTGATATAAACTTGAAATAGGTATAAAAATAATGAAGTTTAATGAAGCGTATAGGTTTTGTGTAATGTAAGTTAGTCTATAGCTAATTTTTAAAGATGAAATTAGAAACCGTTTTAATTTTTGGCTGAAAATTAAACCTCCTTAGTCAGAAATTATGTACGAAAGAGTTGCAAATTTTAAAAAAAAAGTCATTACTCCCTAGGGATGACAAACTCGCCATAATTCCCTCGGGAACAATTTAGGCCATTGTCCTTCTGTATACAGGCATGGAATAACACCATTTACGAGCAAGTGTGATGAAAAAGCCTTTATTCCCTTAGTCACCTCTTATAAAATCTACGGGAAGACATGGAGTGGAACTATTCTAACCCGGCAACCACACGAGACCGACAACCACACAGGACCGACAACCACACGGGACCGACAACCACACGGAAAAACAAAACAATACCAAAAAAATCAAAAGTTACTACAATTATTGCAGTTTTCTAAATAAGAATAAATTGAGCATTATTTTTTAAGTTTCTTTATCTCACGCTCGCAAAAATGTCGAATTTCACTGTCTTTAAACAGGAATTGCTACCTTTTTGTGGTCCTGAGGTGGCAATTATTTCATTCAACGGATTTGTTACATATTGTTTGAGAAACTTCGAGAATTCCGATGTCTAACTACATTTTGCAGGACACGAGTGCAGTTCCCCGTGTGGTTGCCGGGTTAGAATAGTGCCCCTCCATATCTTCCCGTGGATGTCGTAAGAGACGGCTAAGGGAATAAAGGCGTATAGTACTGTTAGGCGATGGGCTTGCAACCTGTCACTAATACACTGGTAAACATCTTAGCCTAAGTGTGCAAAATGTGGTTACAGAATTGTCAACAAGTTTTTAGAGTTGTTGGTAATTCGGTAGCTCTGGCTACCCCACTCTGGGAATAAAGGCGTGAGATTATGTATGTATGTATGTACGAGTGCAGTAGCTTGCACGAGGCTCATATATATTTTACAAACACGGCACATACCTAAGAGCACAGTTAAAAGGACCTCTAGGGACGGAGTGGAATAGAACGTATGAAATGTTAAGTTTCCCGGATAATAAACGGTTTACGATTTCAAACAGTTCTTATTTCAATAATAAATCTGAAATCACAGTTGGTATATCGACGGTGGAAAGGCAGAATCACTGAAGCGACATTTTGCGAATTTTACAGGAGAACGTGTTAAAGTTTTTTTTTAAGAAAAAAAATTCGTAACTTTTTTTCCATCAAACATAATATAGCTATGGGTTCTTTACACGTGTTGTTCAAAATTTTAATAGCTTCAGAACACAAATAACGTCATTTCTAAATAAAAGACGGTCTCTTAAATAAATGTCGCTTCACCAAAATTATCATTTGAAAGTTCCCGGAAGAAACCTTGATGCGACGAATATCGCTAAAAAATAGTCAAGGGAGAAAGCAATGAAACGGCATACTATTTCTAATTCGGTCCGGGAATATTAATTGAACCAACTACGGTAAGACACCAATTTTAATGTGAAAGAAATAATGATTAAGTTGGATTTCTTAATAAACGTTTATAATTATGAATTAGATGAATTTCCAGCGTTAGCAAAAATACTTGAGTTAAAATACTGACTTTAAATTATAAAACTGATAAGGCCATTTGAAATTAAGAAGTAAATAATAAACATAGATTGTAATAATCAAAGTCTTTAATAGGTAGGTACTTTTGTTTTAATTTCGCTACTGTCTTGTCTATGTTTTCAGTCTTTATTTATTCTTATTTAACTTAATTATATATGTAATTGTTTCAAACAAGTATACTAAGAGATCACGTTTTGTACTTTAATTATAATTATTATTTTAAACCATTACCTACTTTAAACAATTTCTCAAATATCTATCAAATAACGAGACTATTTAAATGTTTCACAAATCATTACTGAATGGTAGGTTTATTTTTATTCATAGAATAGTTAAGATAAGTCAAAGGTTCAAATTATCATTCAGATATGACACGAAATATGAAATACTAACGTGGGGTGGTATTTGAACATTACCTTAAGCGACATTTAACTCAAAATCACGAGTGTCGCTTAAAGGACTTTAATATATATGGTTAATTGGGATACGCTCATTTAACCGACATTACTTATTATAATGATTTCCAGAAGAAACACTTAAGCAACTTAAGTCACAAATTGTGTACTTGGAAGAAACCCTTTAATGCCATTATTTACAAAACAAGTGTTTTTAAAAATACTTTAAGCGGGTACGTATTGTTAATAAAAAGAGGATTGTCTTAACAATATTTAATAGGATGGTCACAAGGGAACACACTACAGCGAGGTGCAAGGGTCTGGTTCAGACTGGCTGGTGCTCTCCTGGTTGGCCTCTGCGTGTGACGTCACCCGATGACGTCGCTAACACGCTCCCGGCCCCTCACATCCCTCCGCAGCATGCAACATTGTAATGCCATTGCTGACATACCGCTAACACGGCCATACTGACGGCAGCTTTGCCCTCAAAGCTAGACCTAAAAACAAAACACAAAAACAGTGGACAAGAGGGGTTACAATCCCTTGCCCAAACTACTTTCAGCCATCTGAATTACTTAATCAGATATTTGTTCAGCCGGCCACTTTCTCATATTTTCAAAAGTGACCGTCACTCTATGAGTGCTGCCGTTGGGTCTTGTCCCCAACACTTCAAATCTATCATTCCGTAGTACCTTAATCACCTTATATGGAATACTACGGAATCTGCCTCGGAGCTTTTTATAGCCCGGATTCCCTTTGCTAATTCGAATTAGTACCATATCGCCAATCTGGTATGGGGGTTTCACAAACCTCTTGGCGTTAAATCTCTTCATCTGCCGCTTTTGATCTGCATTCAAAAGCTCCCGTGCCTTTGCACGTATGACCCTCAGGTCCTGCCTCTCACCAGCCGGCGTGAGATTATTCGCTAAAAGCGCTTCACACAGCGTTGTTGGCGTATAGCCCAACAACAACTCATTCGGAGTTCTGCCAGTGGTTCTGTTCACTGAATTATTTAACACCTGCTGTGTGACTACCAGGGCCTCACACCAGTTTTCCTCTGGTTCATCCCTGACTATACAGTTCATCGTATTTAAGATTGTTCTGTTTAGGCGCTCCACTTGGCCGTTTGCTCTGGGCAACAAAACAGAATTTATTACCAACTGTATAGAGTGCTCATTGCAGAAAGCACGCATGGCTCTTGACGTAAACGCTGTTCCACGATCACATACAAGCCTCCTAGGTACTCCAAATAAATATGCCATGCCTTTCTGTACCTTAATAACCCCTATAGTGCTTGTATCTGCCACCGCTTCTAAAAAGCAGTACTTTGTAAAACCATCCTGGACAGCGATTACGTACTGGTAACCTTCCTTGCTCTTCACAAATGGTCCCAGGTGGTCAGCATGTACCGTTTCAAATGGGGTGTTGCCTTTAGGTATGGGGTGAAGCAGCCCTGGCTTGCGACCAGTATCACTTTTACCTAGCAGACATTTAAAGCAATTGTTCACATATTTTGAAACAACCTTCCTCATTTTAGGGAACCAATATTTTCTTTGTATAGCAGCCAGTGTTCTCTCAACACCTTGGTGTCCGCTCTCGTCATGCATAATTTTTAACACACCCAACCTGGCGTTACGCGGTACCACCCATCTTAACCCCTCCGGGGTTTTCCTGTAAAGATGGCCTTCCAATAGTTCATAATCATTGAAATATTGTTCTCGGTCACCCTCGTTATTGCCATCTTTCAGCGTACTCATTATATTAGCTACGCTCTCATCAGCCTGCTGACATTCTAATAGATTTTCCGCCGTCTTGAACTCGTAATTGAGAAAGACTGGATTACGACTGAGGTAATCGACGTGAGCAACTCTTTTTCCCGGCCGATATTCAATTTCAAAGTTGAAATCCTGCATATAAATCCACCAACGGGCGACACGAGGATTTATCTCTTTCTTCGTCATAGTTGCTCTAACAGCGTTGCAATCAGTCACAACTTTAAAATGTATGCCAATCAAGTAGACCCGAAAGTGCTTAAGAGCTTGCATCACAGCCAGAGTTTCTAGGTCAAATGAGTGATATTTTGATTCATCTGGTGAAGTACGCCTGCTGTAGTAGGCGACCGGGTGTAACGCTTTATCTTCATCTTTTTGCATCAAAATCGCGCCCAGGCCTATGCTTGACGCGTCTGTGTGAAGTTCCGTTTCAGCTTCAGGATTATAAATTTTCAGAACCGGCCTTTGAGTCAGTATACCTTTGATATGCCGAAAAGCACTTTCGCAATCGGAGTTCCAGACAAAGTCAACATCTTTCTTGAGCAATTCGTACATCGGGCTAACTTTAGAAGCAAAATTGGCTACAAACCTTCTAAAATACCCTGCTAAGCCCAGAAACTGCCTCAGTTGTTTTACAGTCTTCGGTGGCAAAGCCTTTGCCACACAGTCTATTTTATGATGACTAGGCCTCACTGTTCCAGCAGAAATTTCCCTTCCAAGATATTCAATAGTCCTTTGAAAGAACCGACACTTGGCAATGTTCAATGTTAATCCAGTTTTACGCAGCCGGGATAACACCTCCTCTAGCCTTTGTAAAGCTTGCTCTTCATTCTCTGCCGGGATAAGAATGTCATCTAGGTATGTAGACTAAAATCCCATCTAGGTCTTTCAAGACATTATTTAGCGTTTGCTGGAATACAGATGGTGCATTCGCTAATCCAAATGGAGTTCTTAAGAATTCGTATTGACCATCAGGTGTAACGAATGCGGTCTTTTTAATCGACTCTTCCGCTACCGGGATTTGATAAAACCCAGACTTTAAGTCCAACGTCGTGAAGTAAACCCCTTTACTCAGAGTATCGATGTGATCTTCTATCCGTGGTAGAGGATAACGGTCCTTTACAGTAATGCGATTCAATTCACGGTAGTCCACGCACAGTCGACTTTCACCTCCTTTCTTTTTCACGAGTAACATTGGGCTGGTATACGGGGAATCACTTGGTCGTATAATTTCAGCTTCTATTAGTTCGTTGATCATCTTCTTCACAACTTCTCTTTCAGTTTGAGCCAACCTTCGAGGTCTAGCATAAATCGGTTCGTCTGTCGTCAGTTTAATGGTTAATTCGGAAACTTGAGAACAACCAATATCGTTAAGAGATGACGACACACAGTCTGGATATTGCGCCATCAATTCTTTAAATTGTATTTGTCCCTGATCAGACAAAGCTCCAGTTTGGATAGGATTCAACTCCAAGGCTGTCGCAACGATGTGATTCGTTTGATGGTTTTCTTCGTAGTTAATGCGAACACCTTCCTTGTTAGCTACTACTTGTATTCCAGGAAACTCAAGTATGTCTCGTCCCACTAATAAGTCCACAGGTAGGTCGTCATCGTTCATAATCAATGGAGCTATATCGATTCCCACTCCATCGCTGCTTAATCTACACGCCGTCTGACCAACGGCGGCTGCAATGCTCCCTTTGAGCCCACTCATAAGTGCTGTGCTCGGGTTTGAGTGCAATCCAATTTTTTGTGATATTCTTTGGCGTATAAGTGTTACCGAACTGCCGGTATCAGTAATAGCTCTCACTGGATAATCATTTATGTAGCACGTAGTAGTCATGCGTACCAATTTATCAGCGCACAAGTTTGTTGGGTTTAGTTTTTGGTAGCAATTTTCAACCGTATGGCCATACCGATGACAATGCTTACATTGTAACCTCTTGCTTATAGCCGCAAAAGTATTTGAGGGCTTGCGTTGTACTTCTTGGGCTACATCCACTTTAGTTTGTTTACTTTTACACTCGTAGCGTCGATGGCCCGGCTTCCCGCACTTATAACAAGGTCCCTTGTTATCGACTCTTTTGCTGAAATCGCTATTCTTAAAGCGTGGTCGCTTACATTGTAGCTGTTTATAATCAGACCCACTTTGTAACAAATTATTCTGAGAGCCGAGAGAACGTCGTGACATTTGCGTCACCATAGCTTGCATAGTTTCACAGCTTTCAAGAACTACACCAATACTTCTGTCTGTTATACCACCCAGCATAATGTCCATTTGCTGCCTTTCGGTTAAATCTAGTCCTAGTCGCTTAATCATAGCAGTCATCCGGCCAGCATACAAAACTAAAGACTTTACCCGATTACTTTTAAAATTCACAATTTTTTCCATCGTGGTGAAAATATTTGCTTCCCTTGGATAAGCAATAAACAAGTCTTTCTTAAATCGTTTCCAAGTTCTTTTCTTAGGGCTCCACAGATCAAACCAAGCTTTCCCCTCACCTTGTAAAGCCTGAGTAGCCTTGAACAAGCAGCGGCGCTTGCTCCAGTCACATGCAGCTCCAATGTCCTCAACTTGCCGCAGCCATTCCTTTACATATCTCCCATCCTTGCTCGGGTCAAAACTAGGAACTGACCCCAGTTCCGGAGTTGGCGAACGATAACGTTTTCGCGATCTAGGCGGCGTCGTGTTACTGGACGACGCGGAGCTCGACCGGTCCGAAGTACGAACACTGCAATCACTGTGAGCACTACGACTCCGAGAGCTTCGCGGCATTGTCTTTATTTTATTTAAATTAGGTCCTTATCTCACTTTACACTTCGGAGAGTTTTTGGGAAATATCCCACCGCTGTGTTAATAAAAAGAGGATTGTCTTAACAATATTTAATAGGATGGTCACAAGGGAACACACTACAGCGAGGTGCAAGGGTCTGGTTCAGACTGGCTGGTGCTCTCCTGGTTGGCCTCTGCGTGTGACGTCACCCGATGACGTCGCTAACACGCTCCCGGCCCCTCACATCCCTCCGCAGCATGCAACATTGTAATGCCATTGCTGACATACCGCTAACAGTATATAAATAAGTGGCGAGTTAAGTGACATTGGTTATATTTTATTGAAATTGTGTGTCGCATAAATAACACTTTTTAAAACTGAGGTCCAATTACCGGTTACCTTAAGCGCCATCAAAGTCGTCCGATCGTCGCGAAACCCAGTTTAAACGACGCAGAAAAAAAATCTGATTTCAACGAGTATAATAACTCAATTTCACAAAAAATGTCGCTTCAGTGATTTTGCCTTTCCACCGTCGATATGTTTGTGTATGGTATTTTGATTTGTCAGTCTAGTTTTGGATGAACCATACGTCAGAAAAATACTGACTATTCAGTTTCTTTAGGTGTTTCTTCAAAATCGATTCAAATCAAATAATTATGTTCGCAGAGTTTTTGCAAATAGTAGTTACAATATATTTTAGAAATGCATTTAGGCGTGAAAAAAAAGAGGGGGTTAGTTTAAATAACATAGAATAGATCAAACTATACTCAATAGCAATAAAACTAAAGCGAAAAAAAATATTTAATAAAAAGCATCTATAAATATATATACTGTGGGTACAATAGTAGGTACTATTTGCCGCTTCGCTTGTGTGGTTGGGAGTTTGTTTCGTGGGTTGGCAGTGAATGTGTTAAAAACGAAATGCCGCCTCAGCCTCAAATAAACGACGGCGAGCGCTCAGCCTACTAGAATCGTACTCTCGAAAGTCTAACTACCCACAGAAAGTTCTCGAAAAGCGCTTTTAACCTGCCGTGAATAGTAATTAAGTTAATTAATCGTAGACTTAGGGCTTATTGCGAAACTTTTTCAGTAGGTATTTAACTACAGATGTAAGGAAAGTGGTTGGGAAATTAATGATGTTTGCAATTAACAAGTCCTTTCGATTAACTTAATTTCATTAAGAACTTTGTTTTTTATCGTTTATGGAAATTAACGTCATCAGTACCAAAAGTGCAACCCCTGATTAATAATAGTCATAGTCATAGTCATATTCATTTATTGCTTTATGTTGTACAATGAGATCTTAAAAATACAATGATTACGTAACGCCCATAGTATCCCTATAGCCCCCCACCCCATGGTATCCCTTGGAAGGCAATACCAGTACCCTTACCATGAATTACAATTACAGTACTCGCTAGCGAGTCGAATGCTCTGTCCCTTGCACTCTTTAAGAATACTTACGAGGACTGAGAGAGACAAAACTTCGACTCGCTAGCGAGAACGTTCATTTTAATTCATGGTAAGGGTGTGATTCTCTCAAAAACGCGGTCGGTCGAGCGAACGAGTGAATGTCGCAGCGGCGAGTAGTAGTCCCGTCAGAGCGAACTAAACACATTTTAGCGCGTGCATTTTCAATTTAGCAGTATGCCTTCTGTCGATGAGATCGAACGTATTAAGGCTGCCTAATTGAGAATGCCCGCGCTAAAATGTGTATTGTTCGCTCTGGCGGGACTACTTAGGTACTGTTGTTTGATCAGTAGTTAAACTAACTAATTGTTAAAATTTGAAAAAGGAATCGAAAATTTGAAGGAATCTCAAGGAAAATGTGTCAAATTTTCAATTCCTTTTTCGAATATTAACGATTAGTTAGTTTAACTACTGATCAAACAACAGGCCCTTAAACTCGCTGACATTCGTTCGTTCGTCCGACCACGTTTTTGAGAGAATCCCTCCCCAGCACTGTGGCACCGGAGCCTTAGTTTGACAAAGCTCAGTAAAGCGTGAGATGCGGACAGACGATCGGCCACGCAGTTCATATAACAAATCGTTTTATTGTGACATTATTTATGGGCTGATGGCAAAAAGGACTGAGGTTTGATAGAGTTCCGTAGGCACTAGCGATTTTCAGTTTTCTCTTTGACTGATATCTACAGTTTTTTTTACCTTAGCCTAGGAATAAGCTTGTAATAGTTTATGCCATGCTTTGTCCTTATCTGTAATTGTGACATTTGCATCTGACAGGAAGTGACAAAGCATGGCATAACTATTCCAAGCTTATTCCACGTTTATAAGTAACTAGCGACCCGCCCTCGCTTCGCTTCGGTTTATTTGAGTTTTCTATAACACACGTACATAAAACAAAATTTATTATACATAAAAACCTTCCTCTTGAATCACTCTATCTATTAAAAAAAACCGCATCAAAATCCGTTGCGTAGTTTTAAAGATCTAAGCATACATAGGGACAGACAGCGGGAAGCGACTTTGTTTTATACTATGTAGTGAAGGGGTAGGACAACTTAATTGAGAGACGGGGTTCATTTAAATAAACTTAATACTTTCTAGTGTTAAAAATGTAGTTCATTTTGTTTTGAAATGTATGTATGTGTATGTTTTGTGTTATAGGTGAAGTATGTGTGGAGTTAGAATGATAGATAGAGTAAGAAATAGCGAGATCCGAGAACGATGTGGATTGAAAGAAGATGTAGTGACCAAAATCGAAAAGGGTATGCTAAGGTGGTTTGGTCATTTAGAAAGGATGGATACAAAAAGAGTTACGAAAGAGATATGGCGAGCGAGAATGAGCGGAGATGTCGGTAGGGGACGTCGTAAACGGACCTACGGTGATCAGATTCGCCATATACTGAATAAGGGCCAAATCAAAAGCACCTGAAACCGACGTACGTGCATGAGGAGATTGATGAATGTAGAGGAAGCGAAAATTGTGTGTTTAGATCGGTGCACCTGGCGTTCCATAATCTCTGCCTACCCCACTGGGAGAGAGGCGTGAAGGTATGTATGTATGTATGTATGTAATTAATTTACCGCCTGTTTCACAGTGGACAAGTAAGCATATTTGACAGATAAATTTAGCCGTTTCTCTTTTTTACACTTGAAAATAGACAAGGAGAGGGGCGACTATCAATGGTAGATAAATTTACTCGTCGATTGTAAAACAGGCCTTTAGGGTCTCCTAGGGAGCCAGTCTCAATACGTGTTTATTAATACGCTTACACGCTTCAAATGGAACCCTAGAAAAGGGTTTATGGACGCAGCAAAAACCGTATAACGTATCTAGTGACGGAAACAGCGTCTAAATCATTTCGTTTTCGCTCCAAAAATATTTTTTGTCACGAAACTGTTGAATATTTCACGTTTTTTTTAACGTTTTGCCTGCGGGTGGTTCGCGGTGGCTATTGAGGTTGTATTTTACTCGGTTTTAAAAGGATTTTCGTTACCAATTAAAATTGGAACAGTGAGATACTGTATGATTCTGACACGTTATGCGAACAGCTTTTCAAATAACTGACAAATCGAAAATTGAGTTGATTTGCCATTATTATTTCTACTAGACTTTTTAGCTAGACTGTAAATAAAATATATTGGTCGCTTCTAACAAGATTGTGATTGTATCATCATCATCATCACCAGCCTATACTAGTCCACTGCTGGACGTAGGCCTCTCCCATTGCACGCCACCGAGCACGTTCTGCGGCCACTCCCAACCAGCTTCTACTTACCAGCCACCTTGCGAAGATCGTCACTCCACCTAGTCTGAGAGCGTCCTACACTACGTTTGCCGATTCGCGGTCTCCACTCAAGAACACGATAACTCCAGCGGTTATCCGTTCTGCGTGCATAACTCTTGATTCTATACAAGCTTTACAAGACGTTACATACATCAACTAAGATGTTAGTTGAATCATTAAAGAACTTGCTGTTGTTACTATCAGCGTTGGTTGGTATAACTTATACTCATACGTATTGTATTCATATTTTGTCAACAAAGAGAACATCTTTTGGTTGGTTTTCTTTTCACACGTTGCCAGCTGAACAGAATCATTAATAAATAACAATTGGAATATATACTTATATAGTTATTTATATAGATACAGTCTGTGAGCACTTAGAAGATAGTTCGGTTTTGTACTTCTCTCTCACTCGCTCTTAATAAGAGCGTATAAGAGGGAGTGAGATACAAGTACAAACCCGAAGCATCTTCTAAGAGCTATAGCACTGTAGCTTGGTTTTTCGTGTGTGTGTTTGATTGTTTTCTTATATGATTTTGACACCAGTGTTATAATGGTACAATTTACAATTACAATTATTAAACATATATTTAAGCAGTGTTATTTTTTTAATTTTGAAACTCAATTATACAGTTCTTACACTTTTTTACTTTGGTGTAACATCCATTTATTAACTTTTTTACAAATTTGCTGGCCTGACATTTATTAGATAAGGCCCAGAAATTGTAAAACATATTCTAGAAACGCCAATTTTTCTTTATTCCGATATACCTTCTGCTGGTTTACATTTTATTTTTATTCAACTTCTGAAATCCTTGTAAATTGATTTGTACGTTCTAAATGACACTGGAGCTGGTGTAGGAGGTTTCAATGGCCGCTAACAATGATTTTTTTTGTCTAACAATGCCTTTTTCAACAATGTTGAAATAAAACTTTAAATTGAAATGTTAATTGAGAAAATATATTTGTGTTAGAAATCCAGGGCCTGTATTGAATTTTTTCTATACAATATGGCTGCCGGCTTCGAATAGTGTCACTCCATGTCTTGTCGTGGAAGTCGTAAGAGGCGACTAAGGGATTAAAGGCTTGTAGTATTGTTAGGCGATGAACTTGCAACCTGTCACTTATATACACATTCTTCTATATGTTCTAGAATTAACAGCAAGTTTTTAGAGTTATTAGTAATTCTTTAGCTCTGCCTACCCCACTCTGGGAAGGAAGGCGCGAGTATATGTATGTATGTAGTAAAGTTACTACTACAAAACTAAATATTTGTTGGATAAACCTCGAGTTGCGCCCGCTCGGTGTTTGAAGGGAGCGCACCGATCTAGGTCAATCGGTCAAAGGAACTGGTTCGGTCTTTTAGTTCCTTTAGCTCCGGAGCAAATTTTGAGATCTGAGCACTCTTGGGGTCTCCCCAGACCTATCGACGCGGAATCGGCTTGAGCCGGTAAGAATAAGTTTTATGTCCACGCAATAAGATCGAAAACGACGTCGTTCCGTTCGCAACGCCGAGCCAAGCCGAGCCGAGCCGAGCGATACCTTTTTCACTCTTACTGCACGGACGTAAAACTTTTTCTTACCGGCTCAAGCCGATTCCGCGTCGATAGGTCTGGGTAGACCCTTAGCAGGACACGCTTGCAAATAGGTAGTATTTGTCTCTTTGCCTTGCTATTTATTTCTCTATATAAGTAAGATTATCGTTGTAATGTCCATAGTAGGTACAAAGCAACGTAATTTTAGTGCCATTTTCATCAATAGATTAAGTGATTCAAGAGAAAATAAAATTATATACAGTCACCTCTAGGGTGATATTCATTTGCGCGTTCGACGCGTAACGACCTGAACGCTGTAGGATTAGCTGCAAAGCACAAGTCAAAATTATCTTAAGTGGACGACCGCGAATGTCCCTAACTGTACGGGTGATACAGATAACTCACAAAACCCGAAGTGAAGCGAGAGCCGCTGGACTATTGCCTAACGCAATTACAATCGACTTCAAAGAGAAACAATTGTTTTCATTTTGTATGCAGACAAGCCTTCGTTTTTCAAAATGAAAACGATTGCGATTGCGAGTTCATAAGGCAATAGCAATAGCAATAGCCTTTCGGGTCGCTAGTCATGACTAAGACGGTATGATGCAATTCACATCACCAAAATTATAAAAGAACCCTCATGTGGCCAATAGGAAATATTTATGACAGTTTTTCACAGCTTCCATAAAAGCTGATTCAAATAACAAACACTTGAGAAAAAACATTTTTGGAATACCTATAAAAATAACCAAGATAAGCCAGCAAAGATTTGCCCTATCTATTTATAGCAAAACAGAATTTAACATGGAGTGTAAATAGCGGACGTGTTACATGACGTTACACTACGTATTTAATTTCTCTGTCCAATCGCTTTCTAATTAGCAGCTTAAAATGCTTGTATCGTCTTAGGGCCGTATTAATAAACTCATCTCGGCTGAGAGGCCCGTCACAAGATACGTCAAAGTAAACGTCAAACCATAGAACACTGTAATTTTTGACACATCTCGAGACGAGCATTAGAGTTGAGATTAATAAACTCATCTTGGCTGAGATGCCCGTCACAAGATACGTCAAAGTAAACGTCAAACCATAGAACACTGTAATTTTTGACACATCTCGAGACGAGCATTAGAGTTGAGATTAATAAACTCATCTTGGCTGAGATGCCCGTCACAAGATACGTCAAAGTAAACGTCAAACCATAGAACACTGTCATTTTTGACGCAACTTGAGACGAGCATTAGAGTTGAGATTAATAAACTCATCTTGGCTGAGATGCCCGTCACAAGATACGTCAAAGTAAACGTCAAACCATAGAACACTGTAATTTTTGACACATCTCGAGACGAGCATTAGAGTTGAGATTAATAAACTCATCTTGGCTGAGATGCCCGTCACAAGATACGTCAAAGTAAACGTCAAACCATCGAACACTGTCATTTTTGACGCAACTTGAGACGAGCATTAGAGTTGAGATTAATAAACTCATCTTGGCTGAGATGCGCGTCACAAGATACGTCAAAGTAAACGTCAAACCATAGAACACTGTAATTTTTGACACATCTCAAGACGAGCATTAGAGTTGAGATTAATAAACTCATCTTGGCTGAGATGCCCGTCACAAGATACGTCAAAGTAAACGTCAAACCATAGAACACTGTCATTTTTGACACATCTCGAGACGAGCATTAGAGTTGAGATTAATAAACTCATCTTGGCTGAGACGGCCGTCACAAGATACGTCAAAGTAAACGTCAAACCATAGAGCACTGTCATTTTTGACACATCTCGAGACGAGCATTAGAGTTGAGATTAGTTTATTAATACGGGCCTTAATTTCACTTTTGGTGATCTCCCCTACGGTATTTTCATATATTGCGATTATAAAGTCCATGGATATTCCCTATTTACTGAACAAATACTTTTAATTTCAATTTCAATTTCAATCATTTATTAATAAAATAAAATTTTACATGTCATATTAGGTACATTCAAATAATAATTAAGATGGCTGGATCAAGGGCAAGATACAGAAGGCAGTACTTCTCGACACGGCACGTATTGTGAGGAGGTTCCTCTCTCTACAGCCCTAACCACCGGTAGCTTGAGCCCTGCCCCGCTGCCGGCGGCATTCGTAGGTTAGGTTTTTTATAATGTTTATTTTTTATATTAGTATTGTTATTTTACTTTTATAATTGAATATTTATTGTAAAAAACCTAATTTACAGAAAATTAAATAAATACTTAAAATAATAATAAAAAAAAATATACACCGTGTTTTTTTTGATTTACGATAACTTCGGCATATTACTAGGGATATCCATAGAAACTAATTGGTAGATTAGATTTTTAAATATTGCAAAAAAAAAAAAAAAAACTGTTTAGGACAAAGTAATTTAATGTTATATCTTTGATCATTCTAAAAGGTCCTTTAGAGTTAACTAATAATGAGTGTCAAATAATACGTCAATGTTGGTGTAACCATGGAATTAGTAAGTAATAACGTACATCTGGAAGATGCATTCCACCGATAACGCGAGCGGAAAGAAATGTACCTGTATGCAGGGATTGAAAACCGGTTTATTTTCCGTACCGGTTAGAGCCGCACTTTGAGAGCCTAACCCATAATAAAGGTTACGCTCGCAAGAACCGCTCTAACCGGTATCTCTATGTCGGAGCGTAAACAGGGAACGAAATCAATTTACCGGTTAGAGAGCGGTTCCTCCGTGTGGGGGGTGAATGACCGCTCGTTTAAGGAGACAGGATTGGTTTGCTATGGTATTAGATTGATAGCGCAGCCACCAGCAGCGCCTCGACGCGCGACAGCGGTCATTCATCCCGTATCGAAACACAGAGTAACCGGTTAGGGAGCGCTTCGAAATAACGTTCCCAAATCATTTCGTTCGAACGTAACCTAAATTATTAACCGGTTTAACCTAAATAAATACCGGTTTATTTGTAACCGGTTACAATCCCTGCCTGTATGTGGATCTGGGGATCTGTGTATTCTGTGTGGTCTCCTATAATTCGAAATTGACATTTGAATGACAACTTAATACTAGATTTTGTTTGAAAGCTTTCAATGCTTGTATTTTGCTCTACCTTCTTATTAAGAAGTTCAAGACGGCAGCTACTTTTTCTCAGTCTGTCCACGGATTCATTCATTGACGGTTGACGGTTGACGTCTCCAAAATCGATATCTGACCACACAGATGCCCAGATATCGATTTTGGAGACAATCAGTTGAATAACTAAAAAGTTCAAGATGGCGGCTACTGTTCCTCAATTTGTCAACGGATTAGTTGTCGGAGACCACACAGATCCAAAGATCCACAGATATCGATTTGGGAGTAAGTTGAATAAGTAAGAATAAGAGTAAAAGTTGAATAAGTAAATATTGTTTAGTTTAGTGCCCCACCGGCTTGTAAAATTAATCTGTCCGTAAATTGCAATTCAAATATGGTCACCTTTAGAAAGGGACGCAGTAAGCTTTAGTACATTTCTTTCGGCTCGCGTTATCTGTGTAGTGCACCTTCCAGAGGTACGTTAGTATTTACTAATTCCATGGACGCGTATACAAACCTAACAATTGGAAACTCTTTAATCATAAGAATTAAAAGAAAATTGTTGTTATCAAATTAAGAGCCTTTTATACTAGTTCAACGTGATTAACTGATTAAATTTAAAAATTAAATATCTTTTACCGTAAGAGTTATCATTTGTCTGTCATTGGGAAATTAACTTTATTTGACCTAAAGAACGTTCCCTTAAAGTTATCGTAAATCAAAAAAAACACGGTGTATATTGTTATTTATTTCAATTCTAACTCTCTAAAGTGTGCTATAAGGAGTATTGTATTGAATAAGCCCTTAAATACCAAATTAAATTGCAGTAATACGGGTATTATTTGTTAAGTCTCCGATGAAATAGCGAGCAAATAACGTTTCCTAAACAAACCCGTGGAAACAATACGTCTCTGTTTACCCACAGCTGTTTACACTACGAAATAATTTATTACCTGCCTCAAATGATGCAAGAAAACTCTAGACGTGTTTTTACCGACTGCTGAAGAAGGGCCATGTGCTTATCAGCCTATATAATTATGTTTATACATACATACACATACATACATACATACCTTCACGCCTTCATTAGGGGTAGGCAGAGCTACAGAATTCCCAACAACTCTAAAAACTTGTTGTTAATTCTATAACCACATTTTATTTATTTATTTAGGAGTTAACACAGAAAGATACATAGAGTGTAACTTAATTTGTAAATTGGTACTATAGATACAGATGCTTCCCTGGATGTATCTCACTATGAACACAAGAAATACTAAGTTAAAATTACAGCATGCAATGTACTTAAATTAAGACTTAATGATAAAAATTATAATAAACAACAGTAACACCGCCACCGAGCGGTCTCAACGGAAGACCAGCGCTGGCTTAACAGCTGGCACATGCTGAGTTGGGACCGTTTCACAACAACCTTTTTTTTTAATTATTATGATATGTGTTTTCTTTTTTTCTTTTTAAGTGTGTTGTTGTAAATAAATATTTTTATTATTATTATTATTAACACAATGAAATAAATATTAGTTTGTAAAGAGTTAAAACAGAAGCTTGAAACTGGGCGCGGGATTGTGAAAATAGGTCAATGTTATTAAGAAATCTATTGTGATGGCCACACAGCCTATATATGGGTGCACGCTTCCCGGCGTTAGTCCTAGTTTTGGGAAGACTGAAAAGGTGTCTAGACCTCGTTGATCTAAAAGGAGCACGGAGATAAATCCTTGACAGGAGTTCTGGGCAATCGACGTCGCCCACACAAATATTACGCAACATGATAGCATCGG
Organism: Acleris laterana; assembly: GCA_963966035.1. Classification (NCBI taxonomy): domain Eukaryota; kingdom Metazoa; phylum Arthropoda; class Insecta; order Lepidoptera; family Tortricidae; genus Acleris; species Acleris laterana. The sequence continues at coordinate 2,188,901 of OZ014455.1, read as the reverse complement.
CAATGCATCGTCTATCTCGGAGGGACAGGATACAATGATTGGTCAAAAGCTGGTCATGTGAACATTTTACACAAACACACTTAGTTTAATTTTTCAAAACGTCCGGGTTTAATGTATGAATGCAGGTTTTCTTGTTATTAAAATCGTTGACATGATTCCTGAGAACAGCTGATCTTCGTATGCCTTATAGTTTCAGACTTTCCCATACTGACCGATCTAAATGAGCCACCTGTATACCACTTCCAACTTCATCCTAATGGACTCCAGGCATAACACTCGCCCGGGGAAAGATCTCTCTGCCCTCTTCTCCTACATTGGTGACGTGATCGTCATTATACACCATTTCCTCAATAAATAAATAAAAAATAAAAAATGTCTTCAGACTGCGCCGAGCGTACACCGGATGTAGAGTGGCGCCCGATTACTATTATTGTGTTTTCTAATAAACTAAAGTATTTTCTTAAAATTGGTCGGTAGTTTTTGTACTACAAATGAAAACACAACTTATAAGGTATATCACATAGTTTAATAACAATTCACCTTCGAGTTATCAACTTAACGGAAAAAAGTGGCCTTTCCCCGTTAAGCTGACTACTCAAAGGGTAATTGTTATTAAAGTTTGTTACGTATCCCATAAATTATGTTTTTATTTGCGCTACAAAAACGTATCATCTGATTGCAAGAAAATTCTTTAGTTAATTAGAAAACACAATAATAGTAAAGAGGGCGCCACTGGACGCTCGACGTTTGCTCGGTGCAGTTTTAAATCAATTATGTAAACTCTCTACTCGCTGCAAATTGCGACACATTGACTTTACCACGGTGTTCAATTACATACTAATTTGATATAATAATTTGATTGTTCACTGAAACGATACGCCTTGGCTGTGCCTTGCTGACGTGTACTGTCGTTAGCAATAATAAATTATCGAAGAAATAAAGTATCACATAGTGATTAGTGGTCGTAGGACTAGGAATACCCATTGAATATATACCCAGTGAAGTGGTTTTAAAAATAGGTTAGGTTAGTGTTGTGACAAGCCCGGAGGGTCAAACAATCCAACAATAAGAGCCCCGCGCTGAGCTCCATCGACCCGCTCTCAGCCCTGTCGGTCATAATGTATTATAAATACAATTTCAATGCCAACTATACGTCTAAGTGGGTTTAAAAATAGGTTAGGTTATTGTTGCATCAGGCCCGAAGGGTCACATAATCCAAAAATAGGACCCCAAACAGTCACATCCATACTAATATTATAAATGCAAAAGTGTGTATGTCTGTCTGTCTGTCTGTTACCTCTTCACGCTTAAACCGCTGAACCAATTTAGGTGAAATTTGGTGCAAAGATAGTTTGAATCCTGGGAAAGGACAGGATAGTGTTTTTCCCGAAAATTATCCCCTAAGGGGGTGAAATAGAGGGTGAAAATTTGTATAAAGCTAAGATATAAGGTCGCGGGCAGAAGCTAGTTTTTTTATAAAGTTTCAAACAAAGCTCACTTATTTAACCGACTGTACGGCATAACTCACTCTGTTAAGTTAATTATACCACTTATTAATAGCCTTAGATAATGCACAACCTTTACAAGCATAATTATTCGTCACTCGTACATAAACTGTCTTCAGTCATAGACGTGTATCACTTGAGAACTTCTATTTCTTGCCAAAATAGACCTTTAACATGGATGAGAGCAATTTAAAAGAAACTCAACCCCAGAAATACTATCTGAAGTTAGTCAGCAGGGTTCTGTATTGTCTGGGTTTGGGTACCTATTGGTACGAAGACCAACGCCCGCAGTACCCTCGTCTTTACATACTCTGGGGCATCATATTCAACTCTTACATGGTTGCCGTGGTTTTAGATGAAATTTTTGCTTATAAACTACCAGGTATTTTATCTTTATTATGCTCGCAACTCTACATGTTAACTTGTCTGCTTGCTTGCTTGCTTAAATTTGTTTCTTTCACGAATCCTGCCTGTGGCGGATTATATTTTAGTCAGTATTGCAAGATTATTTGGAACTTTTTTATCTTTTGTTAGCTTTTGCAAACGTCACGTGTTTTTGTTACGATAATTATTTTTTATTGTTTCCACGGACTCAACTTATTTCTAAATATGCTTTATTACATCAAATTAAATGCAGCCTTTTGGCGTAATGTACAAAACAGACAGAAATACTCGCTTTGTGAATGGTTTGTTAGCCAACGTAGCATGAAGTGGCAACCGGAAACACGCAAGGCTGTGGTTCTACACCTTTTAGTTTTCACAAAAATGTTTTTAACGCCACATCTGACTTATTTGCTTTAGCTATAGTAGATTATACACCGAGGGGATAAAGCACAGTTTTATGTCACGGGCGCGATATTGAATCCTGAACGTAACGAAGGTCTCCAGATTTAACTCCCGAGCGCAGCGAGGGTGTTACGAGTTAATTCCCGAGCGAAGCGAGGGAATTAAGAAGAGTCCTGAGCGCAGTGAGGGGTTCAAGCGCGCCCAAGACGAAAACAGCTTTATCCCCGAGGAGTGTACTCTACTTTTCTCACCTTTTGCGAGACAATAAAAAAGCGAGTCTACTAAAAACAGCGTTTTATTAGAGTAAATTAAAATTAAAAGTGAAAATTGATATTTGAGACATTAGTCCAGTTGTGGAAAGACAATATTTATTTAAAACTTTGCAATTATCACCAATGTATTTTATTGCAGCGTTTTACAATACTCGCGGCTTTTGTTTAATTTCAAATGTGTTCCATTCAGCTTGCCGCGGCCAGCTCGATTTTAGAAAATGTTCGATTTTCAAATTAGGTTCGACGCGGCGGTGGCGGCGGCGCCGCGCCCGGCCTTCGAGTATTAGTTGATCTTTTATTACGAAATTAGACTTTAAGGCCATTGTAATAAGAACTATGAAAAGTGAAATTATTACAACCCAGCGGGTTATAATGTGATTCAGTACAACATTACACCGCGGCTAAAGCCAAGGGCTTTAATGATTTGGTTTGCGTAAGGTTTGCATGATATGTAATTTGGCATTGTCGAGCAGGTGGTGTGAAATAGTACATTGTGTATTAAGGGTGGTAAAGAAAGAATTACAAACGAGAGTCTGTTAGAAGCCCGAAGCCGAGGGCTGAGGGCTTTAATGACTCGAGCTTTGTATTTCCTTTACCACCCGTGTAACATACAATGTTTTTCATCACTATTGCGAGGAAATGAAATAAAATCAGACAAAAGATCATAATTTTTAACTTATTAGCGGCAGACTACATCATTGTCTGTGACTTACCACAGATAATGTCAAACGTCTTCGGAGTCCGATTCTAGTGACATATGAGATCAATAGTTTATGCGAGATTTTTAGGAAATAGTATTCAACTGACATTTCATCTCGAATGAAACTTCATATCGAATGGCACAAGAATTGGGGCCCTGACATAATTGTGATAGTTTGAGTCCACGTATAATATTAAAAAAAAAGCTATTACGCACGTTGAGGGCGTAATGGTAAAAAAAAGGCCCGCGGGTATTATTTTGGATTTACGGTCGATTATTCTAGCATGTTAGGACACTATTTACGAGCAAGTGTGATGAAAAATATATTTCGTGTTTGTAGATTTAACCGCTGCAGAGATGAACGAAGTAGTACAATTTGGATACGGCGAAGCACTTATCACGGCCAAGATATTTGTGATGTTCCTGCATAGACACAGGATTCAAAAGGTTTCCAAGACCCTGATTGAGGACAGCCGTGATATTTTCACGTCTTTAGAGCTGGAAAAACAGTCTGTAACAAAAGCGAAGCGAGTCTTTTACCCTGTTATCATACTAACCTACTCGTACATGACTATAACTGTTGCAAGGTGGATCTTTATTGGTTTCAGATATGGTAAGATATTTTAATGGGTTTATTCAAGTCAATTCTGCTCTTAGAAGTTTATTTTTCTTACAATAAAGAGTTGTAGAGTCCAGTAGACGTCCTGTCAACATTGTCAGTCAGGGCAGGAACCAGGTAGGAGTAAGTACGAGAAGAAGATATGTATCGTTTTGGAGGTGAAGGATGTTCTGCTCTCCAGTGAGAGCTGGAGGCCTAGTATAACTGCAAATGTGAATTAAAACATCCGTGACTTTAAGACACATGTATAAGTACGAGAGTGACGGATGCTTTTTTTTTTTTTTTTTATGGCATCGAGTAGACAAACGAGCACACAGGCCACCTGATGGTAAGTGGAAACTGTGACCCATCACAAGACTGCAATGCAATCCTAAGACTGCAAATGCGTTGCCAACCCTGAGGCTAAGATGGAATGCCTCTATGCTAGTCATTTCACCGGCTGTCTTATCCCCAAACCGGAACACAACAATGCGAACACTGCTGCTTTATCCACATATTGTCACGCGATAAACGAAACGACACTAGGCCAACTGAGACGAGAAATTATTGTTAATTTTTGGATTTGCTGTTCTGGACTGTGTGGAAATATTAAGAAATTCCTCAAAGAGACTAATTCAATTAAGATTTATTCGCTATTCAAAATGGTCAGGTCTAATGACAAATTTATTTTTAATTATTTCTTCAAAAGTTGGCATCGAAGCTAGCGATGGGTTCAAATCCCGGCAAAAATATTTGTGTGATGAGAGCGAATATTTTTTCCCGATTCATGGTCATTTCTCGTAGGTCACGCCGTCGAGTAAAACTTTAAAATGACCATTCAAACATTTAACTGTCATTTATTTTTCAGAAAAATCGGTCAAGACTCAGGCTACCTATTTCCCGACGGCCAATGACACTGGATTTCTTTACTCCCTCCTCCGGTTCTTCATCATCTGCCATTGGTGGCTGATCCTCACCGGAATGATGGCCGTTGATTCCTTCTGCTACTTATTCCTGGTCTTCACCAGCACCAAGTTTCAACTGGTACAGTTGTACTTCGACACCTTGAGGAGCAAGTTTCATGAGGATCGGAAGCTTGATGAATTTAAGGTCGCGGTTGTTAGTGGAATTAGGCTGCACCAGAACGCTTTATGGTAAGGCGATAGACAGGGATGGGTTGCTTGTCAAAATAAAATGGTCTTTATTATCATTTCGCTACTGTTGGGACGCTCGCTCTTCCAGAAATCAACACAAATGACACTTGGAATTAATAAATCAAACCACGTCATATATTAAAATTTCGATTGTCATCACTAAAAAAGTTGGGTGAGGTCTCCTAAGATCATTTTCGCGTGGCAGCAAGGGTTCTGGTAGCTGCCCTTAATGCCCCATCTCAACTTTCCACCCTGTATAGAGTGATATCTGGAGATTGATAAATCAGCCCCTAATCGCATTGTTTGTAGGTGTGCCCGCAACGTGCAGTATGCTATGGGGAACATATACACCGCCCAGATCTGCGAGACCATAGTTCTAATGGCTATATTCTTGTTCAAGCATGTCGTAAGTAGACAAGTTATTTTTTATTGATAATGGGTTTCTTCTTGGTTAAATCTTGCCCTTCGTGGATCTTGTCGACAAAGAAGTGAGCATAACTAGAAGATGCCTATTCACCCTAGCTTTAAATAGGTTCCGATTCCAATATTTACAACGCAAAGGGCATTGGGTAAATTTGTTTGAAGAATATTGTCTTCTTTTTTTCACCGGCCACAGATTATTTTTACATATTTATTTAGAGGACCTCGAAAAACACATAGATATATATAATTTATGGCGTTTAATAGCATCGGAGCCGAGATATTTAAGATTTAAGTGTTCAGTTTTTGGTACTAAAAGTACGCCTAGGTAAGAATATTAAATATCTCGACTCCGATGCACTTAAGAGTATTACATTACATAGCAAAACATGTTTATTTTGAATTATTCTATCATAATTTACCACTTTTACTAATGGCCGCTCACCTTGAAAATGTATGACTTTAACAAATGACAACACTTTTACCCAAACCCCTTTAATTTTGTTCATACAAGTTAAATGTAATTTTCAATGTACGCGATCCAATTATCTAATTGGATTTGTTCATATTTTTACAATTACTCCAATTCGAAAACCATTTCGAGGAATAGGGTTTTAAAGCCGTTCTGCATTATTAAGTTCTTGAAATATTTATTTATTTAGGATATTTCGACAAAAGTATATTTAACCTTTGTTTGACTTAACGTTCGCCTGGAGAGAGATCTCTATGTTGTCCTCTCTTTCTACACGTTTCCCGCGACTTGTATGCCGCTCGGGTCTCCCCTTCTATCTAGCCAGTAACGATAGAGATGCCCTGAGTGACAAGGGAGAAAATACAACTTCTGTTACCGTAAAACGGGGTGAGTAGGGATTAGGGGGTGAGTAGAGACACAACCTAAAATAAGTCATAACTTTTTACCAATAAGAACAAGTATTAAATGGGGGTCCATATTGACTCACATAAAATTCTTATTCCTATTTTTTGTTTTCTTACCGATTTGTATTCATAATAATCACTCTTCATAATTTTTTTCCTCATACTTTTATCTTCATACTTTTTAAGTCATAATTATCGCAATTCATAATGCATTTTTATTTAGGAATCGTTACTTTTTGGGATTTTTTATACATCTAACCTAACCTAACCTAACCTTATTACACGTAAGATATTTAAGAAATGGGTCCATATTGACTCACATAAAATTCTTATTTATATTTTTTGATTTCCTACCGATTTGTATTCATAATAATCACTCTTCATAATTTTTTTCCTCATACATTTTTGTTCATATTTTTTAAGTCATAATTATCGCAATTCATAACGCATTTTTTTTAAGAAACTGTTAATTTTTAAGAATTTTTATAAATCTAACCTAACCTAACCTAACCTTAATACACGTAAGATATTTAAGAAACTGTGAAAAGTGTACGGCTTCATTAATATTGGCGTTATGAATTCAGATGTTTATGAGTTCCGATCATTAGTACTAAAATAAATTATGAAGAGTATGAAGAGTGATCTTTATGATGTAAAATGGTATGAGAAACATTTTCGGACTTCCGATAATAGGACTTCAAAAGTTATGTGAGTAGATACGCACCCTTAAGAAATGGTGAAAAGTGTACGGCTTCATTAATATTGGCGTTATAAATTCAGACGATTATGAGTTCCGATCGTTAGTACTAAAAAAATATATGAAGAGTATGAAGAGTGATCATTATGATGTAAAATGGTAAAACAAACATTTTCGGACTTCCGATAACAGGACTTAAAAAGGTATGTGAGTAGATACGCACCCATGTAATGGACCATAAAGTTATGTCCATTGGAAATAATTTCAGTCTTATCAGTGTCCCTGATCCCCCCTTAATCCTTCTCACCCCCTTTTACGGTACCCGTGCAGGATCTTTTCAACTTTTAGTCACTGGAGCGTACGATCGTGAACCTCGTCACCGCGGTGCTGTACCTGGGAGGTCTCTCACTGATCACTGCCTGCTACATGATCACCTCTGGAGACGTCACATACGAGGTTTGATCACGATTTTTGGACCCCCCCATGCAAAAAGAGGGGTGTATTAAGTTTAACATATCGGTAACTATTTTAGAAATAACTCATCTCTGATATTTGGGGAGGGTGGTCCAAAAAAATGTTTTTTTTTATTTTCCTTCTCCACAAGGGTATTTTTATTCGATTAATTAAATACGCCAAGTATCCACGACAGTAATTTTTGATAAAAATGACTAGCATAATTTAATTTCACTTTATGTTTATTTCACATAAACCATTCGTCTTAAAGAAGTGCGTACAAAAAATGTCATTTTTTTTTCTTTTTTTATCAAAAAAATCGCCTAATCATAGCGACCCATATTGTCCGATTTCACTCAAATTTTGCACAGAGGCATTGAAAGTCTAATCGAATAAAAAGACCCTTGTGGAGAAGAAAAATAAAAAAAAAACTGATTTTTGGACCACCCTATGGGGATGCACGAGTTGGATTAAGATTAAACTTTATTAACTGGTTCATGTTAAGGATCTTGTCTTTAGTGCCCAATATAAAGTCAATCCAGCCACATCCATACATCGTGCTCACTCTAACATATAGTTGCGTCCTTCAGTGTTTGGCAAACACCGCAAGCATGTGGAGGCTGCATGAAGTTTCAGAGTACTAATAATTTGGCCAGCAGCAAAACAATGCTGTTATTACCATTCGTCCACACGTAACCAATAAGTTTAGCGTTGTTTTTATTTATAAACTTCATGGTTGTGCAGTGTGTCAGGATTGACTTCCTATCGGTCGAGCCCCCCCCCCAGTTCCCCGTGTGGTTTCCAGGTTACAATAGTGCCACTAAGGGAATATAGGCTTGTATTTAGTACTGTTAAGCGATGGGCTTGCAACATGTCACTAATACGCTAGTAAACATCAACAAGTTTTGAAAGTTGTAGGTAATTATGTTGCTCTGCCTACCCCACTCTGGGATTACAGACGTAAAGTATGTATGTATGTATGTATGTAAAATTTGACAGCTATGCGATTTAAGCGTCGGTTCCTTAAAGGTAGGAAAGCATAGAAGGAGTATAAAAACGGCTAATAGAATAGTACTCTTCGCACCTGTTACAAGTGCCGTTCGTTAAAAAGACTCGTCTATATACGACCGCTTTCAATTGAATTTCAAAAGTGTACCACTTTTTAGGTGTGTTATAGTGTGACTCTGCATTAGTGTGTGTAAGTTTGCAGTCAGTGATGTGCGGTTTATCAATAATATTGGCTACAAGTTGTGTTGTACACAGAAGAAAAAGGTGGTACGCATGACATTTGACTACACGGGATCTGTTACCCTACATATATCGCACCTTCGGTAGGACAAGGGCACAATTGCCCCTATAATCATATAGTACATTGTGCCCTTGTTCTAGCGAAGGTGCGATATGGTCTGTTCACAATCCTTTTGAAGCTTTTCGCTCCTTAAACGGACTCTGCGCAGGCGGCGGCGGTGGCGACCTCTATGTTCCACTGCGGCTGGGAGCGCGCGCGCACCGACCGCGGCTTGTGCAAGCTGCTGGTGGTGGCGATGCATCAGGCGCAACAGCCCGTCTCCATGTCGGCCTTCGGGGTGCTCGAGCTCTCCTACGAGAGTTTTATTCGGGTAAATTAAGTACAGTCAAGGGCAATAATCTGTATACACTTTAGTACCTTGTCACTTTAACCACTGTGACAGTTCATATATGGCAGTTCAAATATGACGACAATTAGACAAGGTACTAAAGTGTATACATATTTTTGCCCTTGACTGTACCTATTTGATCTACGCTCCATATATTGTTGCCAGGTCTAGTCCTACAAAACTCGGGACTGTGCCAATCAATAATGGGGCCTGGATTTTGAAATCGAGCAGAAAAATCGTGCGAATCACAGCCCTGCTTTCATATAATCGCTCTAGTGAAGTGATGTGCTGAAAATCGGGACGTGTCAATAAAGACGTCTGGCTCCGTACCAAAAACAGTACGGTATTGGTTTTAATTTTATTTCCCCAAACGTAAGTTTATTGCACTAACTTTCACATTCTACGGATCCGATAAGTCGCAACTTCCGATTGATATTACACCTCAGGTTCCAATTAAAATACATACGTAAAGCAAGATGGGCGACAATGACTGTTTTCTTTCAGGTTCTGCGCGCAGGGTACTCCTTCTTCGCAATAATGTACTCCAGGGATTAGAATTTGATTCAACAATGGATTTTCCTGCACTATTAAACTATTAACTACTCACCTAATGACATGTATCTTTTCTTATATGGATATATTTAGCTCTTTTAAAGCACGTTACAGAATTCAATAAAGCACTTAATCTAATTACTGTTTTTATTTTATTCACGTAAGTAAATATTTTTTATGTTCATTTTATATAAAAACTAGGTATCCCAAACTGGAACTGGAAACTGTTCGATTTTACAAGCTTTTAGTTAACTTGCAACGTATGTAATGTATGTGTAGGTACGGGGCAAATCATGCAAGTTAAATTTACCGACTTCCCGTCACCGGAATGGACTGAAATTTGGACCACATTATGTAAATACAATGCAATGTTATGGTATGAGGTGATTGAGGCTTGTTCCAACTAGTTAGACAAGGCGACCAGATGATAAAGCTATTATTTTAATTTAATTATAAGTCCGATGTCTAGTTTTGAACTTAGTAGGACTATACGACAACGTGCTGCAAGCCACCCTGATTGGCCTAATCAATGGCAGCAGCATGATAAGCGACGCCTCGTACTTAAAAGTATCTAGTATGATCGATCTCCTCAAAAAAAACCAAAGTATATCTGAAGGATCATCAATTTCTGTGTAAGAAAAACCACTGCTGCATTTTCCAAACAGTGGAGAAAGTAATTGCTGCAGCGATTGAAGGTCGCCCTTCGCGCAGCCAGGATTTTTGCACTGTCATCGCCATTTTGTGTTCCCCATTAATGACGTGACTAATTATGTATATATCATCTGGTAGTGTTATCGAACAAGGTTTAGTGTCGTGGGCTCTTAGGCTAAAAGTAAATAAGAGCTATCGTAACGTTCACAATACGATAACAATATGGTTTTACCAGGTAGAATAGACCCCTAATATATTTAACTACCAGTAATCGACGTTCTTTATAGCCCTAGAACATCAGTGAATAGAAGTCTTTGATTCGTTTTCCTTTCAAAAACAATACCTTTATTCAAAAACAAAGATTGTTTGAAACATCATTGTCTACCTTATCAAGACGAAGCAGCCCTGCGAGCCTATCAAGAAAAGAGCCCACCAAAACATATATGTAAAAATAGGCCAAGTTCTCATGTGGCACCAAAAGTAGTTATATCTAAAAAGGCCAAGTTCGACGCCAGATTGTTTAGTCACTAAATGCATTTTGCGCCTTTACTTGTCAATTTTCTTACATACCCAACAGATTACAATATGATATTGTAACATACTGTATAGAAAACTAACAATTTAGGGGGGCCATTCTACTTTTCGATGCATTTGTTTTTTAAATCTCGCGGTAAGTTAAGTATTACAGAGTTTATTTACAAAGCCCCATACATTTTGGGATAAAACAATATACTGAAAATTGTGTGCATTTTTCTAGTTTTGTTTAAAATTATGTCTCTATATTTACGTTCACGTTAGGGCTCAAAATGCATTTAATTTGAGTAATAAGTATAACTCGGCTTTTTCTCCGAACTTGTCCGGACAAACTACCGTGTCTAGTCTAGATAAGTCTTGATCTTACACTCAGTGCTTCTCTTTTTTTTCAATACTAGTTAGAGAGGAACATATTAAGGGATAATGTTTCTTTGTGTGTGTGGCAGCTCCGTTGGAAATAATTTCTTATTTCCTTCAGCCCGAGAAAATCGGATTTGCTTAATTGACGAGTTTGGCCCTTCCGATAAAGTGGCACATTCACTGTCCTACCTACCTCAAGATGCAATTAAATTACACTGAGTGACCATCTCACTGTTAATTACGATTGTAAGCTGTGGTTTTTAGTGTTACTAAGAATCCAATTTCGGCGTTGATTGCTATATCCTAATACTACACGGAGGTACCGGACCCTTCGTGTGTGAGTCCGACGTGGTCGGTTTTTACTTGCTATCGATTGTTTCTTTGACATTGCAGTGCCCTGACGAGGTATCAAGTACTAACCTTCTGGCTCCTTATAATTTAAATGATTCTACGATTCTATGATTTCTATATTACGAAAGAGATATACAGATCAAAAGTGAGTGGACGGGTCGGAAGGGCCGCCCTAGGCGTGCTTTTTCGAGTCAAATTGGAGAAATACTGGAAAAGGGCCGAATCTTAAGTACCTGAAACCGACGTGCGTGCATGACTCGATGTATGAATGTGGAAGAAGCGAAAGAAATTTGTCAAGATCGTAGCAAGTGGAAAGAAGTGGTCTCTGCCTACCCCTCTAGGAAACAGGCGTGATTTAATGTATGTATGCATGATTTCTTAGCCAAGTAAAAGTAGAATAAACGACAGTGAAATATAAGACGATCAGAAACAATATTGTTCAAGTCATGTCAAATTCAATAGCGAATAATTGTAATAAACGGACCAACTCAGCGCCCTACATGTAGGACAGTGAACAGCCTCCCCAATCGTCGGTGCAAACAGCCAAATTGGCGATTGAGATACAAAAAAAGAATTCCTTTTGATGTATTGTTTTATTCGGAACGGCAAATTATTAGGTGAATTAAATTCGTACTTAGTTACAAGTAGCTGCTTTATCATTCATTGGCGCTGTGTAAAGACGAATCGAAAGAATTCTTTACGATATACTTTAAAAAGGGAAGATAATTGGATGGTATTATTATGAAAGTGATTCAAGATATTAAGTGGGCTAGTTGCTTACTAGTACTAGTTCCTCTGGCTCTTTCTAAAAATCGTAAAACGATATTGCTTTGACATTTTATTGTATCATTTTTAACTCGTCCATAACTGTCAAGTAAATAAAAGTAATAACGTTGACAATGCGATAGCATATCAAAAGCGATATGGTATTTTACTAACTAAAATAGAGCCTCTTGTGTTGAATGTTTTCTTTATAAAACCGTAAAATGGAACCCTGACCCACCCAAGAACTGTGTCACAGTGATATTTTGCTTGACATTCTTACTATATGATTTATAACATGACTGTGTGTGAGTTCTACGGTGGGTCAGTGTTATATTTAGCCGATTAAACATATAAATAAAATAAAATATAAGGGGACAATCTCACACCAATTGACCTAATCCCAAACTAAGCACTAGGCTTGTACTATGGGTACTAGACAACGATATAAATTCTTATACATACAGTTGTGGTCAACTAATTAGGGACACTTGGTGATGACACAGAGTTTTGACTTTCATAATTCCTTATTAATATTTTTTTCTTAAAACTTCAATGATTTATTTCAATAACGGGTAGCTAAAGTTATTTTCTTAACTAAAATAATATGATACACGAGTTAATTTACAGACCATATAAATATCGTCTCATAAAATACAATACAAACCTTTTTTGTCAACCAGACTGGCCGGTCATATAATTAGGGACGGACTCAGACTCTGTGTTCTATTTTCGAAATTTAAAAACTTTGCTTGAATTATTTTTTGGTGTTCCAATTTTCTGTTCCTTCCGCGGCATTTGAGTTAACAATTTTCCTCTTTCGAGTGTAATTTATTGAAAAAAAGATGGGTAAAAACAAAAACTGTGATGAAACATTGCGAAATATTGTTGTTAACTTTGTTAAGCGTGGATGGTCTTATCGGAGGATAGCAGACCATTTAAAATGCTCTAAGAACTTAGTGTATAACGCAGTGCAACATGTGCGACGCAATAAAACTGTTCAAAATGTGCCCAGAAAAAAAAGATCAAGAAAAACAACTCCCCAAGAGGATAGGATGATGGTGAGATTGGCTAAGGCCGATCCTTTTAAAGGCTCAGTTTCTATAAAAAGCGAATTATATGGGGCACACATAACTGCAGGCGTGTCAGCGAGGACAGTACGACGGCGGTTAGAAGAAGCGGGGCTACTTGGAAGAATAGCTCGCAAAGTACCTTTATTAAAAAAACAACATCGGGACGCACGTCTGGCTTTTGCTCGTAAATATGAACATTGGACTTATTCCCAATGGCAACATGTTTTATTCTCTGATGAGACCAAGGTCAATCTGGTTTCATCAGACGGCAGACATTATGTACCAGACGAGTACCAGATGCGACCAGTAAACGCAGAAATGAATCCAAGATTCACAAAAAAACAAGTGAAACATGGCGGAGGAAACATAAAAATTTGGGGGTCATTTTCTGGACTTGGATGCGGGCCCATCAGGAAAGTTGAGGGCAATTTAGACCAGTTTCAGTATAGAACTATATTGGAGGAAACCATGTTACCCTATGCCGAGGAACACCTTCCGGTTATTTGGACGTTCCAGCATGACAACGACCCAAAGCATACTGCAAGATCTGTCAAGGCGTTCCTTACCAGTCAATCCGTTTCGGTTCTAGACTGGCCGGCAAATAGCCCAGACCTTAACCCAATCGAACACCTTTGGCATGAGATTAAGAAAAGGGTTGCTGGCTATCGCTCTAAGTCCTTAGATGAGCTTTACGAAGCCTTCAATGAAGCATGGACTAACATTCCTGTGGAGATATGCCGTAAACTGATATCGTCCATGCCACGCCGGTGTCAAGCTGTTATTAAAAATAAAGGCTTTGCTACTGGTTACTAATTTTTTTTTCATTTCAGCCGGGGTTGTTTAAATTTCTTATTTACACAATTATTTATATGTAAATACTTCTGTTTTTGTTCATTATTTAACGTTTACCCCCGTGTCCCTAATTAAATGTCCAGCTGTAAAATGCCTAAATTAACCATTTGTTTGTTATTTCGTATTAAATATTTTATTTACTATACTTTGTTTTTCATTGTGTATAAATATCTGTAGTATATAAATGTAAGCAAACACTGAAAATTAATTGAGCCGGGAAATTACCCAATTTTGAAGTTCGTAAGAATTTAAATAAACGTTTACATAGTTTGCCGTGTGTGTCCCTAATTAGTTGACCACAACTGTATATAGGTAGAGAAATATATATACTTAAATACATAGAAAACATCCATGACTCAGGAACAAATATTCGCGCTCATCACACAAATATCTGCCCTTACCGAACATATTTATTTGTCTTTAAAAGGATGTTAATCGAACCATAGAGCCTAGTTCGGGCCTAAAAATGGCCCTTTAAGAAAGGTCACCTCATTTTCTCTTAAGTGACGCGAAATAAAGCCTCCACTAAAGTTCTCGATGAGGTCGTAACTCGTAAAAACCGTGTAGTCACGGCGGCTGACTTTGAAACTAATTTCCGAGACACAGCGCCGCAAGCGCCGCAACAGTACCTACTAACAGAGAACCCACTTGCTCCACTATAACCGCTTATCTACTGACTCTAGGAAATACCTATATCTAACCTAGGTAATAAACTTGTGATTGCAACAAAATCTATAATTTCAAGCCTTTTTTGACAGACTATACTTTAATAGTCTGTCAAAAAAGTCATGAAATTAAAAAGTGGCAACACTGTAGTGTCATCCCTTTCAAATCAATCTAAGAAAAAAGGGACGACACTACAGTGTTGTCACTTTTTAATTTCAAGACTTTTTTGACAGACTATATCATAAAGCCACACCATCGGACAATAAAGACCAGATTAGTACCATCGGACAATAAAATCGTTTGTCAAAATCGGTTAATTAGGAACGACGCTAAAGTGGAACATCCAAACATACAGTCATGTCATACATAGGTCAACAGGATTACCCTTCCTTTGCTTTGTGGTAGTCGGGTAAACAACAAATTAAAGATTGATTTTCAAGTGTCAATAAATCGACATACATACATACATACATCAACAATCTTATTACTAGCTTCTAACTGCCCGTGACTAAGGCCCGTATTAATAAACTAATCTCAACTCTAATGCGCGTCTCGAGATGTGTCAAAAATGTCAGTATTCTATGGTTTCACGTTTACATTGACGTATCTTGTGACGGCCGTCTCAGCCAAGATGAGTTTATTAATACGGGCCTTAGTCTGCGTACAAATAGTTTTTCGGCCATGTTGCAAGGGAGGAAAAACTTTGTACAGTGGATTTCGTGTTGCAGGGGATTGTGACTATCGCTATTCCCTCGGGGACTTTTAAATTGCTGGGATGCGTTAATTCAGGATTTCTAAGTATAAGTTATCTTCATTCCAAATGTCATCCAAATCCGTCCAGCCGATGCGCGAGAAGTATCAACAAACTTCGCTTTTATGATATTACTTAAATAAATAAATGTCACGCCAATTGACGTAGTCCCAAACTAAGCTTTAGGCTTGTACAACGATATAAATATTAGCGAGTTTCTTCACTCACGCACTTCCGTATTGGTCAGAGAGTGACGGGTGTTTTATCTACACTTATCCACGTCTATCGACACAACCATAATAAGGCCGCAGAAAGTGACAGATTTTTTATCTCCACCGTGGTTAGGAAATGTGATACATTTTGTAATATATCATCTGTGGTCACTCGGTAAAGTACCTACCCAACAATTATCTTTACGGCAGGGATTGTAACCGGTTACAAATAAACCGGTATTTATTTAGGTTAAACCGGTTAATAATTTAGGTTACGTTCGAACGAAATGATTTGGGAACGTTATTTCGAAGCGCTCCCTAACCGGTTACTCTGTGTTTCGATACGGGATGAATGACCGCTGTCGCGCGTCGAGGCGCTGCTGGTGGCTGCGCTATCAATCTAATACCATAGCAAACCAATCCTGTCTCCTTAAACGAGCGGTCATTCACCCCCCACACGGAGGAACCGCTCTCTAACCGGTAAATTTATTTCGTTCCCTGTTTACGCTCCGACATAGAGATACCGGTTAGAGCGGTTCTTGCGAGCGTAACCTTTATTATGGGTTAGGCTCTCAAAGTGCGGCTCTAACCGGTACGGAAAATAAACCGGTTTTCAATCCCTGCTTTACGGATGTATCTGACTGAAATATTGTCTTTCTTTCTACTAAATAAGTTAAGCGAGATTCCATTGTCATAATAAAGTAAGTATCGCTTCAATCTGACAGAATAAAAGCATTCGTTAGCGCAGAACGACTATCATTGTCAATTTTTCATCAAAAATACTGCACGAAAAATAATGAATGGCGGTTTTATATCACCTGGACAATGCCGGACAGGAGGCCATGTTTTTGCAACAAATGGCAGTTTCTGATGTCCCAAATCTTCTCTCTTTTTCATTCTCGTATCTAATCGAATACTTAGATAGGAATGCATGAAAATGATAAAGTCGTGAATTCAAACCCTATTTGATTTTTGAATAGGCATAAAAAATGTTTTTTTTTTTTACAAAAAGTTGTTTTTATGTTATGATGGAAATTTCCATCACCATGCGAAGAAGGGTTAAAGAATAAAGACTACTTTCCTATGTAACTATTGGATCAGATACGATGTTGAGAAAGTAAAGGGAAGAATATTATTTAGTCACCAAGAAAAACAATTCTATAGAGATCAAAATAGAAATACGGTTATTTTACGAATCAGACATTTTGAGATGTACGAGTAGGCTACATGGAAGCGATGTGGTCTTTTTGGGAGTCGGTATTAATTTGGAGGAGGAAGGATTTGGAAAAAGGAGGAGGTTCACCGATTTCTCCGTCAATTGTGGGCCGATTATAAAAAAATCATTTTTAGTTTGATAGAGTATACATATACTTCCGCAATGGTCCCATTGTTAATAAATCTGAATCTGATGAAGGGATCCGTGAGGAATTGAGGGAACTCGTCAAATATCTAGGAAACTATTTTACCGTTTTTAGTATTAATTGTATTTTTAGTAGTAATTGTTCAAATATGATTACGACTTTCCCGCGGCACTGCTTGCGGCGAGCATAAAAAGTTTTAAAGTTTTATATAAACTAAGAAGTACATTAAACCATTAAAAAGTACAAAAGGAAAGATACATTTAAAAATCAAAAAAGCGCCTTCAGAAACGCACAAAATAGCTTCTTTTAAAATGGTATGTAAGGTCAATCCAACTGAAGTCGGCGTCTCACAATATTGTTAGCCAAAAGCCGACTTCAGTTGGGCTGACCTATTATTAAAAAAAAAAGTTATTTTTTGTATTTTTGAAGGTTAGTTTTGTTTTTAATTTCTCTTCTAGTACTAACCCGTTGTATTTATATAGCGACTAATAAAGACGTGGCAGACATTTCTCCGCCCCATGCTGGATATGATATTACCTCCCGTAGTTCCCGCCTTTGATGATATATGTACCTAGATGATATTGTAGAATCTAATTTTACCTCGGCTCACGGATGCAATTTGGTGACGATAGCATAGGGTGGATAAGACTTCGATTAATATTTATATATTGTATACGTTTTGAAAATCGAAGGGTTGTCTGCATACAAAATGAAAACAATTGTTCCGCTTTGAAGCCAATTGAGATTGCGAGTGCGTTAGGCAATAGCGACGCAGGTTTAGTAACTTATATATGATATATCGGTACTTATTACATATAGTAATAAAAAAAGTATTTCAATTACTTAGGTACGGTCACGGATCTTAATTGACGAACCACTATAAAACCTTGTATAAAACCAACGATTAATTTCTGTGTAATGTCTATCTGGTCACTTGACGCTGTCATTATGACAGGGTTTTATGGTGGATCAAGATTTAAAGTTCTCGATGGTACGCACGTAGGTATGTTAGTAGTAAAGGCTATTTTATTTTATTATTTTGTTTGTTCCTAGCTGGTAGCTCCGTAAGCGCCTGTGGGTCCTACCGACACTTTTGATTGTCCTGTCAGCCTAAGTAGTACAGTAACTGTCACTCTTTCATTACAAATCAAGATGTTTCTTTTAATTCAAGACAATACTAATAGCTAAAACGGCCGTCGGCAAAGATGGGTTAAAACAAAAAAGAATACAGGCCAAGGTTAGATGTTCGTTTTATAAAAACTTGGCTTGTGTCCCGGGTTTGAACGTTCCAGATTTGGCTGTGTTTCCCATTTTTTCTTCAACATACTCAGGCTATATTCGTATTTGTATTTGTAAATATCCAAGACACCAAAGTTCATATTATGGTTCTCCAGCTTCCGCTTCCTACCTCCACGACCTCTTACCGGGCTAGGCCGTTAAGATAAGTACTTAAGTAGGCGTTGAAAACACATTCAAAATTATCGTTTTTATCTGCTTAAAACGTGCATGTTTGAGACAGCAGTATTTGTTCTCGCCGTCTACAATAGGCAAGTAGGTCAATGCGAATTTGTGGCCGTGGCATTATATTCCCTCCCCAAAAGGCATCTAGATATCATGGCAAATCTTGAATTGACCTATCAAACCCTGCCCTTAGCAAGCCCCTTCCAAACCAAATTCCAGAGTCACATTTAACATGGCCATATATTCATCACGCCGTTGTCGCCCGACTGCCTATAGGAGTCGAAGTGGTTGCCATGGCCGAAAACGGTCAATCATCATTATCACTTACATAAAGACGCAAGCAAGTAATCTGATATGGAAGTGTGTTTGCTAGTTTGATCTGTCTGCAAGTCACGACGTCTTAACCATTGTGAAAAATACTGAGATAGTCTTAGAGTCTGAAAGTAAGAGAGCCTCTTAAGAATCGAGTACTCAAAAGTAAAAAAATAACATTCATTTTCGACTACAAAATTGGTCTTGCCAATACAAACTTCTAAAGAAAAACCTAGTTCCACTATAAGTTCCTTTGACATAATATCGCGTCATCAAAAACAAATGAGTTGTTCAACCCACAATCCCGGGTATGCGGTGGTGTAAATCCCTTCCTTTTCACCGGGACTGGGAAGTGTTCTAAGCGCAACACAATGGGCTACGGGAATTCCGGACACCCCGGGATTTGCGGATCTGCATAACGCTGCGCCGGGTTCCATCTATTCATAGTTTTTTGGCCACCTGTTTGAAAAAGGATAAGTTATTGCACGGGTGAAATAGATTGCGGTTTTTTGCTGTTAGGCACTCGGTTGCGAGGTCTGTTAGTAGTTTGTAATGGAACTTAGTATTAAGGTTTCTAAATATATTTTTTCATATTGAGATGTATAAAGTATCATCATTGAAGACACGTTAGCGTAGGTCGTAGTGACCCTGTCTACGAAGCTAACGGTTCCGGGTTCAAAACCCGGTAAGAGCAGATATTTATGTGATGAGCGCAAGCATTCTGTTCTTGAGTCTTGGATGTTTTCTATACATACATACATACATTAAATCACTGTCTACGATCTTTACAAATTTATTTCGCTTCTTCCACATTCATACATCGAGTCATGCACGCACGTCGGTTTCGGGTACTTAAGATTCGGCCCTTTTCCAGTATTTCTCCGATTTGATTCGAAAAAGTACGCCTAGGGCGGCCCCTTCTGACCCGTCCACTCACTTTGGATCTGTATATCTCTTTCGTCCAACTTCTTTCATCCATCCTTTCCAAATGACGTATGTTTATGTTTTCTATGAATTTAAGTATTCTCTATACAAAGTTTATCTTTGTCTAGTATCCATAGTACAAGCCTAGAGCTTAATTTGGGACTAGCTCAATTTGTGTGACATAGTTCCCAGATATCAATTATTTATTTATTCATGGCATGCCGTTGCGAAGTTGAAGCGATTTCTGTTTTCACAGTCGTTACGGTGCACTCACTCACACAGGCAACTTTTACGGCAATTTATAGTCGGCAACAATAGCTGCGTCAGTTTAATTTTGTGTAATAGAATGAGACGTCCGTATTGTTGACGGGTAATTATTGTAAACGAAATTGAACTTTACAAGTTACAAGTCATCATTTTTCGAGCCTCACCTCCGCACCTCATATTTTGAGCGCCCAGGACACTAAACCTAGGTTGATAACGGTTTACATTCATGTTGCATAAAATTTACTGTCATAATTTCGTTTCGCATAGCAACCCTTGGCAGAATCATCCTTTCGCATAATTACTTTTGGCATAAGTACATTTTTTCGCATATTGTCATTTGGCACAATTGTCTTTGGCAGAATAGTACATTGGCATAACGTTGATTAGAATAATAGTCCTATGGTAGAATAATTGTTTCGCCGAATTTTGTATGGCATACTAAGTAGTTGGCATAAAGTTATAAAGCAGAATAATCCAATTGCAATGCGGTCCTGGCGCTGTTATTGTAGAACGTCTAACCTAACCCAACCTATTTTACTGGTAGCAGTTCGTTACTAATTATATTATGCTATGGTACAAATTATGCCATAATAAATTCGGCGGAAGGTATATTCTGCTTCATTCAATTCTGCGAAATTAAAGTCGGCGATATTAGTATTCTGCTATTAAAAATTCTGCCAAATGATTGTTATGCGTTATGACAGTTATGCTAAGTATACTATTATACTAAAGTAGGTATCATTCGGCTAAAAATGTTTCTGCGATAACTGTTATGCGAAATGTATTTCGGACAATCCATATTATGCCAGATGAAGGGAACCCGTTGATAACACTAAGGCCTGTAATAAACTCGTCTTGGCTGAGATGCATGTCACAAGATACGTCAAAGTAAACGTCAAACCATAGAAAACTGTCATTTTTGACGCATCTTGAGACGAGCGTTACAGTCGAGATCAGTTTATTAATACGGGGATATACGTTAATCGTTAAGTGTGTCCAGGCGATTATTCCGTAACTATTATATATCTCAAAAAACTTTAAACTGATATCGAATGTACGTTACCTACCTAATCAATAAAATGACATTAAAAACTTTTTAAAATTCAAACAAGAAGTATCCAAAATTTTGACATTAAGACTGCGTCGAGCGTACACCGGATGTACAGTGGCGCCCTCATTACTTTTATTGTGTTTTCTAATAAACTAAAGTATTTGCTTGAAATTAGACGAATTATTTTTGTGCTACAAATGAAAACTCAAAACTGACACTTTGTCTTAACGTTGCAAGATTGAGTAAAATAATAAGCAGTAGGGCGCACCGTCGTAAAGTTCTCGAACATTTACCACATTATTAAAAAACATCTGCCGGCCATTTTAAAAAGTTTCAAAAACCCTGAGAACTGTTAGTGTCCTGCGGACTCCTAAACTCAGGAGTGTGTGACGTTTAAATCCCTAATGCGTTTACACTGCGGCCGGGAACGAGTATCTTTCCGGGAAGACCACGGATCTAGGAGGGAAAAACACTTTGATTTCAATTACAAAACTTTATTTTATTAGAAAACACAATAATAGTAATGAGGGCGCCACTGGACTGTAAGGTTTGTTTTAATACAACTTGCCAACAATGTAAACAAAACATTCAATGAGATCCATATTCTAGCACTATTTTATTCTTTTAATGGTTTAGGATAATGATGTGGAAAGAATTGATTAAATACCACATGGATTTAGCAGTATTTGATGATTTAGAATGGAAATTATAGACATTTTGAATACAAGGTTTGTTTACATTGTTGGCAAGTTCTATTGAAACAAACCTTAGGTAATAGTTCTTCCAGAAGGATCTATCTCTGTGTACGTGTTGGCGGTAGAGCCAACAACGCCTCGACGCTTTGCGCTGGAGTTACGGCGCCAGGTTTAATGACTCTCAGCTGAAACTAGAATCTAGAATTCGGGAAGTTTTTTACTTAAAAAAAGAACTGGTATTTTTTCCAAGGAGAAGGCATTCGAGCACTCACCACTTGATGGTAAGTGGGATACTGGGATACGAGACTCATATTTGAATTCTCAAGACTATAATGTTAAGACTGCAATCCTAAGGCCCGTATTAATAAGCTCATCTTGGCTGAGATTCGCGTCACAAGATACGTCAAAGTAAACGTCAAACCATAGAACACTGTCATTTTTGACGCATCTCGAGACGAGCATTAGAGTTGAGATTAGTTTATTAATACGGTCCTTAAGACTTCTGATGCGTTGCCAACCTTGAAGAAGGGATGCCTCTATAACAAGCCAAAAGGAATAGTGTTTTATCACCCTGGGGTGCTACTATGGCTGCGTTTCGCGTAATATAATGTGGATAAAAAATCCGTCACTTTCTGACACGTATGTCAAGTACGAAAGTGACAGATGCTTTATCCACAGTTTGTCACGCGATAAACGCAACCATACTAAGTAGGCCCGCTGTACAGATGTAAAAGAGCCCATTTAACCATACCGACAATGCCAGGTGACAGGTGACATTTCAGTGTAAATGGCACAGTTTATATGATACCCAGTGATGTATCAGCGAGTTAACTTTGCAATGTATCTATAACGAATTGTCACCTGTCACATGTCATTTTCAAGATGGTGAAATGGGGGGCAGATCATTTTTTTTTGTGGCATATAGAAGATAGACCACCTGATGCTAAATGGAAACTGACCCATAGACATTCGCATTCACAAGACTGCAATGCAATCTTAAGACTGCAAATGCGTTGCCGACCCTGAGGACTAAGATGCAATGCCTCTATGCTAGTCATTTCACCGGCTGTCCTATACCCAAACCGGAACACAACAATGCGAACACTGCTGTTTGGTGGTAAGTTAATGGATAAGATGGTGGTAGCGATCCGGACGGACCCTGCACAAGCTCCTACCACCCGCAACACTCACTAAGGGCTGTATTAATAAACTCATCTTGGCTGAGATGCGCGCCACAAGATACGTCAAAGTAAACGTCAAACCATAGAACACTGTCACTTTTGACGCATCTCGAGACGAGCATTAGAGTTGAGATTAGTTTATTAATACGCTCCTAAGAACACTTCTCTCAAACTAGCTTCGAACCATTTCGAGTACACTAACTACAAAACTACAGTCAGACAAACAGAAAGTCGTCAAATTTATAACACCCCTCTTTTTTGTTTAGGGGTTAAGGAAATCAGAAAAGTGGTCAATCTGCTAGCGCCCTCATTCACACAAGACAGACTTGTCGCGCGATCCCGGTTTTATCTATTCTAACCGGGTGTCCGCTCGACACGACTCGTAGGTTCATCGCAGATTACGACACAACAGAGGGCCCAGACAAGATGCACTGCGCTAGCTAGCGTTTCTCTTCGTTTAGTTTTTAAACCAATCGCGTCACTAGTAGATCATGTGATACGAAATGTCACGTGATGTGCCAGTGACGCGATTGGTTTTAAAACTAAACGAAGAGAAACGCTAGCTAGCTTATGCCCGGTTCCTATATTCAAGAAACGAATCGTTTTCCTCACGTCTCGTTAAAATTTGACACATTTTGTACGTAGCAAATGTCAAATTTTAACAAGACGTAAGGAAAACGATTCGTTTCTTGAATATAGGAACCGGGCATTAGTGCATCTTGTCTGGGCTCTCAGAGGCTTACCAGATTCGCCAGTGACGAATATGCACTAAAGTCGGGTCCAGAATTAGGCGAACTAACTTGACAGCCGAAAATGTTGCCAGACATGGGAATAAAATAATAGTGATAGGTTTATGTCGAAATAAATATGTCGATATAACCTTAGACCTTCTATAAATCTAATTCTATTTATATTTTATCAAGTAATTGTCGTGGAAACTTTCAGTCATACATACTTGCCAAATAGGGACGAACTACAGCATTTTTATGATATCCTATGATCTGAAGGATAATGCTGTTATTACAACAGGGCATTGTGATCCTTTTAGGTGGCTTCTGTCGGGCTGGTACGGTACAGTTCATGTACCATACTTATGGCATTCATCCCTTTCTTTCTGGCAAATATGAAAGTGCGATAGAGACAAACGCTATATATCGTCGGTGATATTTCCAAATCCGTTATGAGTGTTCGATTAGCTATCGATATTAACAGCACTAGCCAAACTGTGGCAACATTAGTGTACAATGAACTGTCAAATTAGTTCGCCTAATTCTAGACTCGACTTTAGTAGGCGTAGCCAAGTTCTTCTTTCTCTTTTTTATTTATGGCGGTTTCGTAGTGATATCGCCAATGTCAAGTGAATGAGAATATAATCGGTAAATCAATTGTAAAGGCCGGACATTTTTCAATCGGCCGTCTTCCCTCCCCGAAGGTTACCGGAGTCCGTAGCCAAGTTGCAAATGCTACTAACGTTTCGGTTTCTATCGACTTGAAATGCTTTACGCTAACTAGCGGTTCTATTCGATTTTAAACCGACCGTTAAGTTCGATGACGTGATACGGAAAAGTCACGTGATCTACCAGTGACGCGATTGGTTTCCAAGTTTAGTTTTTAAACCAATCGCGTCAATGGCACATCACGTGACTTTTCGTATCCCGTCATCTACCAGCAACGCTATTGGTTTAAAAACTAAACGAAGAGAAACGCAAGCTAGCGTAGTGCATCTTGTCTGGGCCCCCTGGACTCCTGCACGTCTGTCGATGAAATGAAATTCTACAAAATGAGTGTCGTGTAATTCAAGAGTAAATACTTCCAGCTGACCTTGGAATGACTGGGTGAGGACAACCCATGTTAGAGCCACTGTTTAAAAGAATCAACACTGGCTCTGGCCTCTGTCTCCCTCTGCTCTGTGCACCCATTTGTACAGCGCCCGCGAACGCCGCGCCGAATTTTAATTCTACCCGCAAACTACTTTTTAGCGTCTCGCGCGCAAACTCCAAGCTTAAGATTTCTGTTTGTCTAACGCGTTGCATGGAACAAGAGTAATTTATTTCTAAACTACAAAGTAAAGTTGCAAGCATGTAGCTTTACCGGAATAAAATTTATTCTATTGTAAGTATTCCATTTCTTTTTCCATTTCACTTTTTTTTTATCTGTTTTAACATAATTTTAAGTTAAGCTATACAATCTCAAGTAGGTATGTATACATACATTAACAAGGTTGCAGAGATATACTCATATAGAACCTTTATTCTCTTGCAGTGGAGTCGTGTTTACATATTTTTGAAAGTTTTACTGTGTCCATATTGTTAGACGTGCCTGTACTCCTGAAGTCCTGTAAAGATAGTTGTAACTATTCATCTACATTATCTACACTTCTACACTAATATTTATTATAAAGAGGAAATATTTGTTTGATTTGGATTGTTTGTTTGTTTGAATTGAATAGGCTCCGAAACTACTGGACAGATTTGAAAAATTCTTTCATCATTAGAATCCTACATTATCCCTGATGAACATAGGCTATGTTTTATTTTTCTGCGCGGACGGTATATATATTTCTAACAATCCTAACCTTTCACTTTCTTGACTATTTTCTTAACATTTCCGTGCAATCTGCAATACAATTTGTTAGGATACCTTTGGAGCATTTTCATATAAAATGCATTAAAAGCAAGCACAAGCCCTGGTTTACAGAAATATGCTCAAATATTAATATTGCCGGCAGTGCAGCTGGGGCGAGGAGGAATTTTAAGGCGAAATTCTTGGTACGACAGTTTCTCTAGAGCAGACCTCGAGCCTTACCAAGTTCTGCGACGATTTGAGACGGTAGGGACGGAATATTGGAAGTTAGGGGTTGGTAGTTGGGCAACGTTCTCTTGCAAAGAGGAAAGTAAACTAAAACCGGGCAAGAGCATGTCGGACCATGCTCAGTGTAGGGTTCCGAAGCCGTAACGACAAATACAAAAAACTATCTCAAAAATCAACATGTATGAACCAATTTTCTATTTAGTTATTTGGCGCTGTCTTAGATGATTTTCAGTAGGTATGAACCCGTTAGTCGCCTGTATCTCAGGAACTAATTAAGTCTACTTATTGTTAGTAATGATTCTTTTTCTTATAAATTCGTGTATAATATCTCAAACAAGAGCCAAGCTTTTAAGTGTGAGATCAGTATACCTATGTAGGTAGTTAGGTATCTAAACTGCTTCAAACCGACTTTAAATTACAATAAAAGTTTAATCTTTTATAAAGTAATTAATAGAAATTGAAAAAAAAACAAGGGCCAGTAAATAGAATTTTAAGTTTTCCAAACGATACTCGACTCAAATCAGTAATCTAATCGATTATTTGTAAACTTTCAGATCGCAAATCGCAAACTTGTAGGTAGCATTCCGGGGCACGTCCGAACAGCATCTAGGCGCTCGCGCTTATGAGCGCGGCTGTCGCTCGATTTGTTACTTGGACAGACTCCCCCCGCGCATCCTGCACGCCCCGTTAACAAATTTTTCTATCAAAGTTATCATAGGCGATTTTGATAGGTATAAACACTTTAGTCGCCTGTATCTCAGGAACTAATCTTGTCTACTTAGCCGTGATAGTTTTCCTTTAAAATTCGTTATATGCGCTTTCGTTGAAGATTTTTTTCAGATTTTTAGTATTTGTAGTTTTGGCTGTAGGGGGGGGGGACACTTGACTCTAACAAAAAATAGCGCTTTAAAGCTTAATATGTCATAAACGGATCCCTTAATCGAAAAATTGTTTTCATAAACCCGCAATATTTTTGAAAGACCTATCCAACGACACCCCACACTATGGGGTGGGCAAGAAAAAAAAAAGGCATCCCCACGTTACGTGTAGGGGAGGTGCATTAAAAAAATATATTTTTCAAAATTTTATTTTACCACTTTGTTGGCGTGGCTAATATGTATATTCATGCCAAATTACAGCTTTCTAGTACTATGAGTCTCTGAGCTAGACTGGGGACGGACGGACGGACATGGCGAAACTATAAGGGTTCCTAGTTTGACTACGGAACCCTAAAAACGGACAAGTGTGCGAGTTGAACTCGCGTGGAGGTTATTTTTTGGTAGTATTCTTATAGATTTTCCTGTAATCTACAAGCAATGAACTATAGTTTGTATTTTTTTCTTCTTTCATGAATGAAATCAACTCTATTGAGAACCACATTAAATTTAAATGCTTACTTATACTACATACTACTACGCCTTCTTTGGTACGAGTAGGACGGCAGTGTAGCTGTTTCACACTTACAACGTAATAGCTCAAGTTTGAAAATTCGAAAAAAGCGATTATTATTTTTCATCACACTTGCTCGTTAGAAAAATCGACCACAAATCCAAAATAATACCTGCGGGCCTTTTTTTACCATTACACCCTATCGTGGCGTAATAGTTTTTTCATCTCACTTGCTCGTAAATAGTGTCCTAACATGCTAGAAAAATCGACCGTAAATCCAAAATAATACCCGCGGGCCTTTTTTTACCATTACGCCCTAACGTGCGTATAGCTTTCTTTTTTAATATTATACGTGGACTCAAACTATCACAATTAAATACGTCAGGACCCCAATTCTTGTGCCATTCGATATGAAGTTTCATTCGAGATTAAGGTTTGTTCCTGATTCGTCGTCTTCCTGTTTCGTCGAATTCCTGTTTCGTCGGATTCCTGAATCGTCGTATTCTTGTTTCGTCGGAATTATATACATATAATTAAATACGTAGAGCAGTAAACCACTATTTACTAAATATGAATATTTAATGTGACACGTATGACGGCAAATATGTTGCCGTTACCCACTAAAGGGTTATTGGGTAAATACGCAAAGCAATATAGACATGCAAAAATATCAGCAAGAAAGAGCAATCGTCAAGGACTTAGTTGAAAAAAAAATAAAATTTTAGATTGCTTGATTAGGCTCTGTACATACATTGATTTGATTAGCGTTTGTGTGTATACGTTTGCTGTTAAGTTTTGTTTGAATTTTTCGTTTGTAAATATATTTTCAATTGATATTAAAAACAAAGGTGAAGTCACAGTAATTGCATAGTTTCATTTCATATTGACATTTCGACGAATCAGGAATCCGACGAAACAGGAATACGACAAAACAGGAATACGACGAATCAGGAACAAACCGAGATTAAATGTAAGTTGAATACTATTTCCTAAAAATCTCGCATAATAAACTATTGATCTCATATGTTACTAGAATCGGACTCCGAACACGTTTGACATTATCTGTGGTAAGTCACAGACAATGATGTAGTCTGTCGCTAATAAGTTAAAAATATGATCTGTTGTCTGATTTTATTTCATTTCCTCGCAATTGTGATGAAAAACATTGTATGTTACACGGGTGGTAAAGGAAATACAAAGCTCGAGTCATTAAAGCCCTCAGCCGACTCTCGTTTGTAATTCTTTCTTTACCACCCTTAATACACAATGTACTATAAGGGCTTGTTTCATTATTGTTAGATAAATACAATCTTTCAGTTAATGTTATCGGTTGCCTTTTCTTTTTACTATGAAATAAAAGGACAGAGGTAAGTACACTTTAAAGCCAGACCCGACAAAAAAACCTCTAATGGGGTAGCCACTATTTTTTTTCGGTTTCGTGAATTGCAATAGAAATGACAGTTCTTTATAATTTCCTGGTCACGCTTCATATGTCAGACAGTGTTATCTGAAGATAACGAAACAGGCTCCAAGTAATTTATTACTTTCAGTGAACATCTCTTACTACTCGACGCACCTTTACAACCTAATTGTTTCAGGGGCACAGCGGCACTCAAACTTTACGTGATTTGCATACAACTCCATATTACAACTAAAACCCCTTTGTAATTTATGCAGAACCAGGAGCGTCATTGTCCGTTGAAGTGAAATTTCAAATGCTCTCAGACATTGTATAATTTGAGCTAGCGAGATTGTGCGTTGAGACCTTACTTAAGTAATAGCGATGGAATTATTTATCCTTTCACTGCAAATTTAGTTAGGATTAGTTAGGGGATCAGAATACTGCGGGCCTTTTTACACAACGTCTTAAATACTGACAGAATACATGATCACCATATTGCACCAAAGAACATGCAGAAACGTCGGATTCGGAATTATACGATCCTGCGGGTTAAATGTCATTGAAAATAAACCTTTTCTTTCGCTAAAAACTGGGCAAAACCAATTAATTTTAACCCTAAAAACAAAACAATACGAGCTATAATCGCTATATCACTTGAAACAAGTTTTAACACAATTAAACACTTAAGTAATACCATTAAAAATTAAAACTAAACGTATTTAACTTAAAATTAAACTAAGTTACTCAAACATTGATTTTTCATCTTAATATCAGTCTCAGCGATGTCGACAAAGCCTCGCACGGCGGGACTCCTATTCCTGTGCAAATTACCCTTAGGAAATAAAGGGGCTATCTATTAGTAAAATAATTTTCAAAATCGTTTCTGTAGGTCCAGAGATAATATTAGTATAGATAGTATTTATTCATTGAGGATTTCCAACAGATAATACGTGCGACTTACGCTTATATCTATTATAAAATCTAAATCGATGCTTATCTAATTATAGGAAACCACATCTTACGCCAGTAAATGCACAAATTTTACGGCATGCATTAAATACTTACTCACAAATGAAAAAAAAAATTTTTTTTTTTTTTTTAAATAATGATGTAGAATGTAATACATAGGTATATCATACACTGTTATAGTTAAGCTATGAATAAAGTGCTAAAACAGTGAGATTACAAGGTTTTAAAAGGTTTTAGAATCTATCTACCTCGCAAAATCCACAGAGCCAAAATACGCCGACACTTTTTTTTTAATTTAGATACTCGTAGATTAGTATAGATAGATTATAGTGTAGATAATTAAAATATAGTTATATTATAAGCATTTTCAATTCAATGTGATTACCCGCCTTCTTATTTGTGACGGCAGTATTGATTACATGTTTACCCAAGTATTTTGCATAGTCATCGGAACTACACGTGTTGGCGAAACGTCTGCTTAGTCAGATGAGGGAGGAATGCAGGTCGATATTTCGCTTGCAAGGCACGTTCGAGAATTAGAAAGTTACGTACAATCGAGTTCATAAAATGTCTATTTAATGGCAAGTTTAAACTGCCAATATGAATCGTCACAGCGATTAAAGTGACTAAAGTTTACACATATTTATGATCTCTACTGTACCCTATATAAACATGTAATACATTATGTCAAATAAATTAATGTTTAGTTTTTAACCCTTTTCCAGGCCTTGCTAAAGTAAGGATACAAGCAAGAAATGGAATAGAGCCACGAATTCGTAACTTCCTGAAGGATACTGATCCATGAAGTCATATTTCAGGAGAGTTCAATTAAATTTGTGTCCTAAAATGTAAGTAGTCAAGTTCAATTTTGAGCGACATGAATGTGGTTGATGAAGTGTACTATGCCTGGAAAAGGGTTAAGTTCTGACATTAAAATTGTTGTAGGTACTTAGATCAAATTCGATAACTAAATGTAGTCTTCTTACGTAGGTATGCAATTAATGAGCCACTTGACTAATTATTGTATGGGAAAACCTAAAATAGTTTATCTACATCCATATAATAACTTCCCTACAATATGTTCAGGAACGATAAGCATATGGCCTTTATTAAGAAACTTGTATCAGCGGTTGCATTTTTTAACATTAAAGTATTGCATGTCATTAAAGTATCGGTTATGGACGTGGTTGCATCTTAATGTTCAAGATATTTAAAACTAAAGTGGAGTCCAGAATTAGGCGAATTAACTTGACAGTTCATTGAACACTAATGTTGCCACAGTTTGGCTAGTGCTGTTAATATCGATAGCTAATCGAACACAACGGGTTTGGAATTATCATCGACGATATACAGCGTTTGTCTCTATCGCATTTTCATATTTGCCAGAAAGAAAGGGATGAATGCTATATGTATGGTACACGAAATGTACTGTACTAGCCCGACAAAAGCCACCTAAAAGGATCACAATGGCCTGTTGTAATAACAGTATTATTTTTGTATTTTATTCCTAATTTGAGGAGTAAGTATCGTAAATATCCGCTTTAATCTGTACATCCTTCAGATCAGGGGCAGGCTCGTCGTCACACCAGATTGTCACACCACTGCTATTCCCTTTGGTCGGAAATTGACAGAAATCATTTTTATTCCGCAAAAGTAGGTAGGTTAGGTTCTTTAGGTATCTTTAGATGCCCGAAGGGAAAATCGCTCAGAAATAGGAGCCCTGCCTGTCGAATAGTAGTGGTGTGACGACCTGGTGTGACCACGAGTCTGCACCCTTCAGATCATAGTATGTCATAAAAATTGCCGTAGTTCGTCCCTATTTGGCCAGTATGTATGAGTGTGAAAGTTTCGACGACAATTACTTGATAAAATATAAATAGAATCAGATTTATAGAAGCACTGCATTTGGAAGGTTATACATTTTCGGCTGTCAAGTTAGTTCGCCTAATTCTGGACTCGACTTTAGGGCCTCTCCGGGCCCGACAAGCGCGTAAGCCGAGTACTCAATCGAGCTAACTATTACTGTTGCACGTAAAATCGTGATGCGTACGTTCGACTTTTCTCCACTAGAAGCTCGTTACTGTAACAGCTACGGTTAGTTACAGCTAGTGAATACACGGTATAATATTCGCTCAGCGCACTAAATTTTCCATCAAACCTCTCAATGTAGAATATCGCCGATACCGCGCTCAAGACTGCGCTGCGATAACTCACCGCCGGCTCAGCTGCAGATTTATCGCGCGATATGGCGTCTGCCTCCCGAACAGATTAATTACCGCGTTAAAGACGTCAACTAAGACATGATCCCTAATGCGGGAGGTTTATTTTGGTTAATTTCGGTTTTAGTAGTAATCTTATTGGTCGGGCGGGAATTCATTCAAAGCTGGAAAGGCAAATAAGCGTTTTTTTGAACTTTTACCCAGTGTGTGTTGAACGCATATGCGTGTTGTCCCAGTATGCAAGCTTCCTACAAATAAAATAATGTGAAAGGGTTAGACCTCTCCTATCCAATAATAGTAGTTTATGTGACTGGTGCACACATGTGGTTTTATGAAACAAGCCGAAAGGAGTTTCATAATAAGATCACACGAGTGTTTTTATGCCTAATTATGTGTACAGTCGCATACATAACTTTATCTATATGCATATCATAAGTTACCTACGATATGTGAGACACCTGTATCTGTGGTTGCCCTGTATCTTAATGTTTACTTTAAAGTATCGGTCACGGATACCATAATGTGAACATTAAGATGCAACACATCGATAATCGATACTTTAATGGCATGTAATCTTATATTTAAAGTACAACTACTGATACAGGTTACTTAATAAATAGGGCATTTGTTTATCGTTTCTGAACATATTACATTGAAGTTATGATATGGATGTAGGTACAATTATTACAAGTGTATGGGGAGCGATTTTTCATAACACCTGACAAGTTTTATGTGATGAGCAACCTACAACAAAAGTATACACAAAAATAAACTTTGGGCAAGGTATGGTATGGCCCAGTGTTGGACACTTAGCTGACCAGGCACGAATAATGGACACTTGAGTCTTAATAATTTGATTGTTGCATAACAAATGAATTAACCTTTTGAAAAAAGATCTAGTGTCCATCTTTGGTCCTTGTTAATTACTGGTTCCATCACTCAACTAAAATAAAACGCCAAATATTAACAATTCTATATTGAGGCAGTCTTTCTTATAACTAATACAACATTAAACAAGAAATTGCAGTCGCACTCTATAATCGTTACTCAGTCCTTTATAAAAAAAAACACTTCCTAAAACCAACTTCTAGATGACACAGTTTAGACGGGGAGGGGGAGGGGTAACAAACAGTTTATTTCCAACTTGACCTATTAACTGCCGCACTCATAGACGTCAATAAAATGTAATGCCGTCTTATTTTATTGCTATAGCAACGAATGTGACAGCACCAACTTTAATCAAGCATTTAATTTAATTGACGTATCTGGGTGCGGCAGTATGATCAACATATAGGTACCTAGTTGGAATCAGTAACAATCTCTGACGAATCGTTTTGAGCCTGGAAACTCAAGATCATATTAAAAAAGTGATATAGATGGGTCAATTGAAATTGGAAAAGATGTAAACAATGTAGTTAGGTACTCTTTGACACAACCTCAAATATTTATCAAGCGTGTTATTTAAAATAACGATAACAAGTGATTATGGTAATTTGATTAGTTTGGTTTTGTATAGATCTTTGTCAGTCTCAATTGACACAGACTATACTGAGTCGGTCAAAAGAAGCAGAAAATTGATTGATACGTCAAAGCTCGAGTAAAAAACTAAAAACTATCGTCTTCCAAGACCAAACCATTTTTTTTCGTTACTAACAAATGTACATACCTATACTATATTCATTCTTAATCGTCTAATATAGGCACAGCTTCTCGTAAATAAAGTAAACAGAGAAAACATTTTGGACATCACTTGGCTGTTTTAGCCAAAAAAAAAGGTTAATTTTCAGGTTAGAAAGTTGTTTACTATATTAGACAAGTAAGAATGAACACGGTATACACTTCAAGACATGGAACCAGTTTGACTGGTGAAAATACATTTAATTCCATTGTTCATGATTTAGTCCTGGGGGACTAGAGGTCAAATGCGTCTTCTTAACATGAAAAGAATCAACGAGTAAAGTGGACATTAATAAGCACATACTAAATCAAATCAGGCAAATATTATTCAGACCTAGGAATATACGAGGCAAAATTAAATGACAGCTAGGGATTGCCTATATCGATAAACTTAACGATCGATGCTTTTCCCATATACTAGTGATCGCTCCAAGTTTTGATTGTAAAAATTGTTTATTTTTTAAAGTATGCAAGTTAAACAAAACAGCAACATAATTCTGGTCATTCTTTATTTTAAATGGATTTATAACCTTCACTCATCATCGTCATATTGTTTTTACTCCTAACAAATTCTAGTCGTTTATTTTAACAATAGTAAATGGGACAGTCATTCAAAAATTCACAATACGGAATAAATATATGATGATGATGAGTGAAGGTTAAAAAATCCTTTTAAAATAAAGAATAACCAGAATTATTTTGCTATTTTGTTTCATTGCATACTTTCAATCAAATTTTATTTTTACAAACAAAACTTGGAGCGATCACTAGTATATGGGAAACGCATCGATAATTGAGTTTATCGATATAGGCAATCCCTAGCTGTCATTTAATTTTGCCCCGAATATTCCTAGGTCTGATTATAATCAACTGCCCTATCAATAAATAAAAACTGTTCGAAACGCAATAGAGGTTCACGCTACAAGCTACTAAATATTTTATGTTATGAGGTATCCTCGGTTCTGCTTCCCACAAACAGGTGCTATACTCGGCCAGAAATCCCGCAATGCGTTATAATTTTGTACGTCGCTTCTGCTGGGGAAAGGCTTTACATTTTATGATAATAAACCATTTGTTATTATACAGGGTGTCCCAGAAACCGACAACAACCCGTCGACTGATAGTGCAGCTAAAAGCTATCGATTGTACCTATGTGTATGTTCAGCAATTTTTACTAGTTTCGGAGATATTGATCATTTTAATCAGAATTTTAGTAATTTTCCCTTACGTCCAAGTCGCGAAAAATCATTAATTTCATGTTTTATTTCATTAGTTTTTCAGCGGTATCTTAGATAATTACGATCATTACGAATCAGGGAAGTTGGTCAATCTATTTTCCCGGTTTTTAGGGTTCCGTAGTCAAACTAGGAACCCTTATAGTTTCGCCATGTCCGTCCGTCCGTCCGTCCGTCCGTCCGTCCCCAGTCTAGCTCAGAGACTCATAGTACTAGAAAGCTGTAATTTGGCATGAATTTACATATTAGTCACGCCAACAAAGTGGTAAAATAAAATTTTGAAAAATATTTTTTTTTAATGCACCTCCCCTACACGTAACGTGGGGATGTCTTTTTTTTTTCTTGCCTACCCCATAGTGTGGGGTGTCGTTGGATAGGTCTTTCAAAAATATTGCGGGTTTATGAAAACAATTTTTCGATTAAGGGATCCGTTTATGAAATATTAAGCTTTAAAGCGCTATTTTTTGTTAGAGTCAAGTGTCCCTCCCCCCCCTACAGCCAAAACTACAAGTACTAAAAATCTGAAAAAAATCTTCAACGAAAGCGCATATAACGAATTTTAAAGGAAAACTATCACGGATAAGTAGACATGATTAGTTCCTGAGATACAGGCGATTAACGGGTTTATACCTACTAAAAATCATCTAAGACAGCGCCAAATAACTTTAAATAGAAAATTGTTTCATACATGTTGATTTTTGAGATAGTTTTTTGTGTTTGTCGTTACGGCTTCGGAACCCTACACTGAGCATGGTCCGACATGCTCTTGCCCGGTTTTTATATTTTGTCTTTAAGTACCTAATCGCATAAAGTTGTTTTTTTAAGAAAACACTTGGACACCTAGTATGGAAAAACAGACTTTATGTGATTACTTGAAAAAAAATAGGGGTATAGGGGTTTTCTGGGACACCCTGTACACAAAGACTTATAGAAAATTTGGTTTTAGTTTAAGAATGCGCTAGCAAGAGTCAAGGCAGTCAAAACTTCTAAGCTTATTTTATTACATATTTAAGTCTAATATCACGTCTTAAGTGCTAGAAAAAGCATAAGGCCTCACTGGATTATACAATAATATTTTAGACCTAACAACAATCAACAACACAACGTATTACAAGAGTAATTTACAACTTCACTATTGATTTCAACGTTAAATAATATGCATAGGGAATAATTTGTTCCAAGAGTTTTTTTTAATAATAACTATCGTGTGCACTATTTACCATTTGGGCGACAATCGTACAACACAACATTTAATAAAACAGCTGATAAAAAAATAACAAAACTGAAATACTTCCAGAGCAACATATTTACTAAAGTAAAAATATCTGTTCAACAAATATAAACACTTTCAGATTCGGGTTAGATCAGTTAACCACACATAACAGAGAGTTAGAGAACGCTTGTTTTTAGACTCGTTGCACTATACATCTTAGTGGTTTTCAAGGTAAGGTACAATTACCAGCTGCAGTAATATATTGTTCATCATTAGGTAATTTGGGACTGCGTTTAAGACTGCGCCGAGCGTACGCCGGATGTACAGTGGCGCCCTCATTACTATTATTGTGTTAGAAAACTTAAGTATTTTCTTGAAATTGGACAAAATGTTTTTGAACTACAAATGAAAATAACTTATAGGGTATATCATATAACTTAATAACAATTCACCTTCGAGTTATTAACTTAACGGAAAAAAGTGGCCACCTTTTCCCGTTAAGCTGACTACTCAAAGGGTAATTGTTATTAAAGTTTATTACGTATCCCATAAATTGTGTTTTTACTTGCACTATAAAAACAATTCGTTTGATTCCAAAGAAATTCTTTAGTAAATTAGAAAACACAATAATAGTAATGATGGCGCCACTGGACGCTCGGCGTTTGCTCGGCGCAGGCTTAATATTACAAAAAAATGCGATATAAATATATCAGCTAACAGCTCTCGCATTGTTGAAGAAAGTAACTAAACAAGCCCGACCGGGAAAGGCGGTTGCTGGACTCGCATATAGCGCGGCCTTGACTGTGTCTCGTCCCGCAACGGCCTTTTTCCCGGCCTTTGCAGTAACGTTCTAATATTGAAGCGCAATGTTGGATAAAACATTATTGCTGGCGCTTTGGACGCACACGTGGGTAAATTGGCACACGCACGAAATGACGCCAAACACACGCCTAGTACTTGATCCATGTGATTCGCGTGTCACGACGTGCACTGCGCGCGTAGCATGCGGCGCAGTGGGATATACACTCAGGAGCAAAACTATTGGGTCAGAGTGCGTTTTTCATACAAACGAGGCTATTTTGAAGCCTTGGTTCCTAGCCAGGGGTTATTTTGAGTGAGGTTTAAAGGTGGGTACTCCGAGGTTCAATAGAGGAGATCAAAAGTTCTTAAGACACCTAACTGATCGCACAATAAGTTGACACCACAGCGAGAGAGTTTGGGTTCGCATTTAGATTTCCTTACATTTTGTCATTTTAGATGTTTTTCTGAACATGCACAATTTCGGCGTTAGCCGCAAATTCAATCACTTGGGTGTCCTAGGCACTCTGGAAGTCCTGTATCGATGCTCGGGGCATCCATCATCAGATTTCACTACAAGCATCCCCTGGCGAGGAACCAAGGCTTCGAAATAGCCTCGTTTGTATGAAAAATGCACTCTGACCCGATACTTTTGCTCCTGAGTGTATGTTGGTACAGTTACCAGTTACGGGTTTGAATGTGTTCAGCTTGGCATTCACGAAGGCGCCGTTTGTCTCGGCGACAGATGGAGTGTATACAATTGGATGGGCGTAATATTTTGACCACATAAACGGGCGCGCCACGCCATGCCTGAACGGTGCGACATCACGGAGCAGACTGATTGGAAATGGCAGCCAGAGAACGCATTCACGACGACGCCATTTGGCTTGTCATTCACGATAGTTTCATTCGGATTGCGCGTTGGCCCGTCGCGTTGGCTTCCATTTGGAAATCCAACGGCTCGCGCCTTGTAGTTTTAAACGCTACAATTTTGACATTCACGGATCGATTTTGGCGCGGCGCTGCTCTAAAGGCTCTAATAGGCTCGTTGGATCGGTCGTGAATGCCCAGCTTTATTGTCAAACATAAGCAAATCACAAAAACAATATAAATCTCAACACAAACAATAGAGTTAAATAAAACCTAGATAGCCTAATACGTAATAAAAATCACAAAAAAACCTTTTTGGCAATAAGATATTCAAACCCGAATATATGTACCAATATGCCAATATACGCCCATCGGCAACGCTGTTCAGGGAATGGTCCCTCCATATTGGATTGCCACAGCAACGCCATAAGCCATTACGTAAATGTCTACATTTAATCAAAACCTACCTACCTATAGTCGTCGGTTAGCTGGAAGAGATCCCTTAAAGGGATAAGTTCGCCTTTGTACATCCCAATTCTGTAAATATTGTATTTGATTTTCTGTTTTTTGTACAATAAAGTGTTTACATACCTACATATAGTATAGTAACTGGTAGTGAATGCCATTAAGCATTAAGTATGGCATTAAGTTCACCTTTTGTACTCTAATTTGTATTTTTGTGCAATGAAGATTAAATAAATAAAATATAGCGGCGACAAAAAGTCCAACTAACGCCAAATATTCAAAACATTATGTCAATCGTGGGCTCCCACTGCACTCCATATTGTTTTATATTAATCGGTTTTGTAGGTATACTGCTCCAGTGGCAAGTCTTGCAGTCTATGCAAAATTCAACTTAAACCACGCGAACAAAAAGTTGGATTTAAAATATACCTGTCGCAACTATAAGGTCTGATTTTGATTCCCGCAGAAAAAAATGTAAACAAAGGTGTTGCCGTTAACGAAAAACATTCGCAGTATTCAAAATATTTTTTACTGTCCACATTTACAAGAAATTGACTTTCTATAAAAAAAAACATATTATATTGTAATTAAGATTAAATAATTTTATTTGTTGATGGAAAACTTCATTTATATAAAAACTCTTGGTTGTGTTAAGACTGCGCCGAGCAAACGACGAGCGTCCAGTGGCGCCCTCATTACTTTTATTGGGTTTTCTAATTAACTAAAGAATTTCCTTGGAACCAAACAAAATGTGTTTGTAGCGCAACACAGTGTTCCCTTGGACCTCATTTTGAGACAGGGTTATATTATTAGATGATTGAATAGAGGAATATGTCACAAATGCAACAGTGAAACTCTCGCGTGGCTCACTATCATAGTTTTGGAGAAATTGCAATTTAAAGAAAAAGTCCCGGAATTTTAAGAAAATCTATATATATATATAT
Source organism: Acleris laterana (assembly GCA_963966035.1). NCBI lineage: Eukaryota > Metazoa > Arthropoda > Insecta > Lepidoptera > Tortricidae > Acleris > Acleris laterana. Next base: position 2,149,795 of record OZ014455.1, on the reverse strand, counting down.
TACGGAAAGTACGCATATGAATATTAATTTTGCACTGTGATATAAGAGGTCTAGTATACGGCTAAATAATACACTTATCGCGACTTGGCTAGGGCTTGTCAGTTTTAAGATAATCGCGGAAATAGTAAAATTTTCTTTATGTTTTAAAAAAGAATATCTTTAGTAGTCTAATTTTTTTTTGGTTTTGTAACATAGCTACAGTTATGGACTACTTACACACAAAAAACGGAATTCAAAAATCGCGGACTTTCGGAGATATCATTTGTTTAAGACTTCCCGGTTTCCGGGATTTTCAATATTTTTTGGCGACATTCAAAAGTACCGCATAAACAGCTGGCATGTGTTATTATTTTGTATACATTTAGAAATTATGAAGTAGTTACGTATTTTTTATGTCATGTCATATTATGTATTTCTAACTTCATTTTCTTTGATCAAAGTAATTTTCACTTGTGGTCCTCCTAGCGCTAGTTGCATCCTAGAATGCCTGTGATCCTCAATAATACCCTAATTCCAAGACAATTGACTCTAAAATTCGTTCATTATCACACGATACCCTTGTAATGTAGACAACATGATCTACTGGTTCTTCCAATAATAAGGAATGTTGCGCGTTGGGCTAAACTAGCGTTGCGACACTAGCGGTGCCACACGACCGTTTCGTGAACTAGACATTATGTTGTAGGTAAACCTCCTTTCGTTTAATGAGTTTCAGTGATATTATTTAGAAAAAGGCATGACAGCTAAGTTTGTTATACGTCTCGTATGGAAAATAATAATGAATAAAGAAGTATTATCGATACCACGATAATGGAAAAGCCTTATACATTAACGCGGTTAGATGCTTATACGCTTTTGTTGAAGGAAAGTAAAAAAATAAAAGGCCGCTTAGGAAAACCGTTTGACCTAAGCAAATCCGAAAGAAGCTGCGTAATAAAATCAAGTCTTGCAGGTATTTTACACTCTCCACTTTCTCCAGTCCAAGAAAAAAACCTGGCGACTGCTATAGGCCTTTTTATTACCAAAGTTGAGAAAAAACGCAATGATTGTAAAAAGAACATGAATTATTTTCTTAAAAAGAATAAAGACTGGCTAAGTAAACAGCTTATTAATGACATTCCTTGTGATTTAATTTTCAATCCTGACATGCCTGCTCAAGTTGTGAACATGGAGCCTACCCCTGTGGATGTGGCACCTGAAGTTATAGACATACCACCTGAAATTGTGGACGTGCTACCTCTTGCAAGTACGAGTAGTGATACGGAATTCTCAAAGCTTAGTAGACGAACGCAAGTTAGAGAACGCAAAAAGCTAGAAACTTTATTACAAGATGAACCACCAGCAAAATTAATTAAGACCTTTACTAAAGTTGTGAGTTCCCGAGACAATGAAAAATTAAGTAATAAAAGTGCCCGTGACTTAGAGGTTGTTATAAATAAATGTTTGGAGGCTCCAACTAGTTCGACTGAGGTGTTGGCAAAAATAAATCATCAAACCAACCCGTATACTGCAGAAGAAGCCCTTGGAATAATAATTGACCGAAAATACAGTGTCGCGACATATAAATGTTTACAACAAGATCTAGCTAACAGGGGCTTTTGTGCTTTTCCACCTTACAAACAAGTAGCAAAAGCAAAACAGGACTGTTATCCAGAGGATGGAGTGGAATCAAGCGAAGTGGAGGCTTCTGTTTCCTTACAGGGACTTCTCGCACATACTTTCAAAAGAATTATTCACAACTGTGATGATGTAATTAATACATATTGCGAACAAGAGCATTTAGATGAACTTTCATGCACATTCGAAGGGTCTTGGGGATTTGATGGCAGTACAGGTCAATCTCTTTATAAACAAACATCTCCCCAAGATCTTTTGTTTGACGAAAATTCAATATTTGCCACAACCTTTGTGCCCTTACAAATCATGGAAATATGTAGCAAAAAAATTATATGGGTAAACCAAGCGCCCCAATCATTTCGGTCCTGCAGGCCTCTACATATCCAATATCGAAAAGAATCGAAAGACCTCATTCTCGCGGAAAAAGAATACGTAGAGCAACAAATGCTACATTTAACACCGGTCGCGGCAGTTACATCGAAAGGTTTTATAGTGAAATCTATATGTAACCTTACCTTAAGCATCATTGATGGCAAGGTGTACAATATTATTCACAACACATTTTCGCAACTAAGATGTCCTATTTGTAAGTTAACTGCAACTAACTATAATAATTTAGATTTGGCGTTTTCCATACCAATAGGAGACGAAGAAACATTAAAAAATGGTATGAGTCCTCTTCATGCCTATATAAGGTTTTTAGAATTTTTACTCCATTTGGGGTATAAAAATGATCCCCACGTAAGACAGTGGCGAGTGTTCAAATCGTCTGTTGCTGGAAAGATAGTAGAAGGCCGGAAAAGAAGAATACAGACAGAAATAAAAGATGGCTTGGGTTTACTAGTTGATGTCGTGCGACCCAATTCGGGAACGACTAATGACGGAAATACCGCCCGGAGGGTCTTCGCTACTGATGAAAGTCGCAGAATATTTTCTGAAATACTAGGAGTTAGTAAATGGCTTGTCGACGACATGCACATCATTCTTGTTGCTATAAACTGTGGGCTGCCGCTCGATTCCAAAAAATTCGGTGATTTTTGCAAAAATGTGGCCAAAAAATATGTAGCCGCTTATAGCTGGCATCCGATGACCACAACTTTGCACAAAATTCTCGTGCATGGGCAAAAAATTATAGAAAGTGCCGCGTTGCCCATAGGAGCTCTTTCGGAACAAGCTGGAGAGTCCCGTAATAAGTTTTGGCGATATGACCGCGAACACCACAGCCGGAAAGATAGTCGAAAACATACTATACAAGACTTATTCCATAGAGCGTTAGAATCATCGGATCCGGTCGTATCATATACAAGGCTGAATAGACGACAAAAAAACATAAAACGCATACCTCTACCCCCTCCTGTCATTGAAATGTTGAAACCATATGAAAATAATTACGATGATGACGACGAAAATGACAACGGGAGCGTAAGGTGTACAGAAACCGATGAAAGTGAATTTGCATCTATTCTGACAAATGAAAATGATACATTTACAATAGAAAATTAAAATTAAAAGTAGTAGTAAATTTTTACCAAAATCCCGGAAACCGGGAAGTCTTAAACAAATGATATCTCCGAAAGTCCGCGATTTTTGAATTCCGTTTTTTGTGTGTAAGTAGTCCATAACTGTGGCTATGTTACAAAACCAAAAAAAAATTAGACTACTAAAGATATTCTTTTTTAAAACATAAAGAAAATTTTACTATTTCCGCGATTATCTTAAAACTGACAAGCCCTAGCCAAGTCGCGATAAGTGTATTATTTAGCCGTATACTAGACCTCTTATATCACAGTGCAAAATTAATATTCATATGCGTACTTTCCGTAATATATATATATATATAGATTTTCTTAAAATTCCGGGACTTTTTCTTTAAATTGCAATTTCTCCAAAACTATGATAGTGAGCCACGCGAGAGTTTCACTGTTGCATTTGTGACATATTCCTCTATTCAATCATCTAATAATATAACCCTGTCTCAAAATGAGGTCCAAGGGAACACTGTGCGCAAGTATAAACACAATTTATGGGATACGTAACAAACTTTAACAACAATGACCCTTTGAGTAGTCAGCTTAACGGGAAAAGGTGGCCACTTTTTTTCGTTAAGTTAATAACTCGAAGGTGAATTGTTATTAAAGTTTGTTACGTATCCCATAAATTGTGTTTATACTTGCGCTACAAACACATTTTGTTTGGTTCCAAGGAAATTCTTTAGTTAATTAGAAAACCCAATAAAAGTAATGAGGGCGCCACTGTACATCCGGCGTACGCTCGGCGTAGTCTTAATTTAAAACGTGAAAACCGTTTTTGTACGCATTATTTATTTATTGCACTGGTATCATTGACTCGATACACCTGTGTTCACAAGTTGACGGCTGCTTGAAAAATTTGAGACGTTACTTCATTCGCTTTGCTTCACCATTCGTGTCGCTTTCCAGTGACGCATATATGCGATTTTAATTTCAATTATATCTCAATTTTATTTTTATATCACGGTTCGAGCGAAATGATAACTTATTATTATATTTCTTGCTGGCCCAAACTTTGAGGTCCCCTGAAATGTCACTTTGACAGTGACGTAACTTTGTTTACTTCTTCTGTGGGAATAAAAATCCGACCTTAAGCATCGGTGGTGTGGCGTTGTATGCATGACAGATAATGACGACTTTAGGCAGGAGTGGTTAAAAAATTTAAATATGAATATTCATCTTCCTCTCTCTGAGTTTTTCGCATTACAGTTGTATACTATGCTACTACGCTACATCCTTACAATACATTGTATTTTTGTTTTAAATCCATCACCCTTAGTTTGGGTCGTCCTGTACGATTTCATCTATGGGTATACGCGGTAAATACGTTTTTACTTTACAGACACAAACTATTTCTGCTTGGGCATCTAGAAAAAAATCCAGTTATTGGAGTCTAACATGACAGTGGAATCAGAGTCATACCCTAGATCCTGACTATAATCAACGACCGCCTGTTTTGACACATCCTGTGTTTTACATTTACGTTTGGAATCTTTACTTTTGCCAGCGTCTTCCTTTCCGTTTATCCTTTTCTTGTATTCGTCAATAGATATCTTCTTAGCTTTCTCTTGTTTCGGCAACTTTCTGTTTATCGAGGATTTATATTTTTTTAGATCGATTAAGACTTTTTTCTCTTTCCTCGCCATTATTTCGAATGCTTGTTGATACGAAGGTATGGGTAAAATTGGAGGCGAATAGCCGTTGGCAGGCATTTTTTCCGCTATATCCTTAGCAACATTTTGAACCGCCGGTGGTTTTAATAAGTCGTTAGTTATATTCTTCTTGGATAATGGACAAGGTTTGCAGCTATTTGATTGAGTTATTGGATTTAAATCTACTTTTTTTGACTTGAGATCATTAATAACTTTCTCAATTTTATTTGGTGTCTCGCCATCTATTTGCTCTTCAATCGATTTGTTTAAAATCTCTAACATTAACTTTTTGTTATTTACTGGGTAGGATTTGGATGCAGGCACAGCCACAATGTTGATCTTTTTTATAAGTTCTCCGTTTGCGTCGCTACCTAATATAGATTCTTTAGGAATCTTATCTCTATCAGGAGTTGTAGTGATAACAGTATTTTCCGGTAGGGGAGGCCACCAGGTTTGGCCTTGTTCAGGTGGGAAATACTGTTTAAGCATAGCTGGCCTCCAAAAACTGGGGGGCATAGGATGAGTCAACCCGAATGTATGTTGGTTAGGCAATCTGATAAGTGAACCTGGACTATTATGACTCATTTGCACTCCGGGAGGAACAATATTTGTAGTTGGTGGCGGAAACAGGCATGGGCCGACCATCCTCAATGGTCTCACTTGGTTTATCCTTGGGTCAGAATTTCTATGTACTTCTGGCCTATGATTAACCACTGTTTCGATAGGACAGCCATCGTTTGGATTGATGCTTTTATGTAACGGGCGCGCCGGTGTCTCCTTGAAGTTGACAGCATTACACCCAGGAGTATAATAGCAAATTGGTATTTTCGAAACTGAATTATTGTATGCGGGAAGACTCGCTTCATTCCCTTTTGGTAAATTTACAGCACATTCTGGGGCTGCCTCCAAAATTGGCTTTTTTCGAAGTGGAATACTATTTACTGCAACATTTGAGTAAGAATGTGTATTAGAAGAAGCGCTCAACATCCTTCTTTTGTAATCTTCACCAGGAAGACTCGGTTCATCAGCTTTTGGTAAATTATTAGCCGCTTCTTGAATTGCCTGCAAAATAAGTCTTTTTACAGGTAGTTTGCTTGCCGTTACATTGGGGCAAGGTGGTGTATAGGGTGTGTGAGTACTTCTCATCATATTCTTAGTATAACCTTCACCAGGAGCAAATGTTACATTCGGGCAAGGTGGTGTATAGGGTGTGTGTGCACTTCTCATCATATTCTTACAAAAACCTTCACCAGGAACAATAGTTTTATCACCCTTTTGTAAACTTCCAACAGTTTGTTGGGATGTTTGCAAAATTGTCGTCAGTGTTTGGTTTTTATTTACTGCTTGTAAATTAGGCAAAGGCTGCATCGTAGCTCTTTTACAACCTTCCCTCGAAAATCTAGCTTTATCATCAGCCTTAGGTTCTTTAAGTGCCATTTCTGAAGTCATTCGCGATTTTACTGTGATATCTTTTTTAGTCACCGCATTTGTACTCTGAACTATTTTTTGGTTAACATTAGCACATTTCGAAGGTGTAGCGACTCCAATGCCGATTTGACTTGGTACATGCGGTTCAAGATGAGATTTAAGCGCAACCGGGTATGACGTCGTACTTGAGTTAACTTGATTTATTTGCGTTTGGTTGAGACCAACTGTGGGTTTACTTAGAACATTATCATTTGGGCCATATCTATGGATACTATTAAGGGCTTGCAAAGCCTTCAGGTAATTATCTGTGTAAGACTTATACGATAACGCAACTTTCTTCCGGTCATTTGCTGTCTTTTTATTTCGCTTTCTAGCTATCGTTTTAGCATAACTGGATGAACTTAAATTCGTAGTGCAAGGCAAAATTGGGGACTTAGATCTAGTAGCGTCAGCTTCGTTAGTTTCCATTTCAATGGCTTTGTCTGTTTTTTGTGGTTCCTGTGGTTTCTTTGTTTTGTTATTTAGATCACCAGTGTTATCACGCTGAGGCTTTCTTGTATTGTTAACAATGTAAAATACATTTGTTTCTGTAAACTTACGTTTTAAATTTAGTTTAGGGACCGGCTGGTCTTTAGCATAGTTTTCATCTAGATTTCTGTGTTCATTGGCGAATATTTTGACTGTATTTTTATCATTTTTCTTAGGTTTTTCTTTGGATGGCTCTTTATTCTGTTTAGCTGGATTTTTGTGGTCTTTGGCGGTTATTTCGACTGTATTTTTATCATTTCCCTTGGGTTTCTTTTTGGATAGCTCTTTGTTATGACGATCTTTGGCTTGTTTCAGTTTTAGAGCTTTTTCGAGAAGCTTTGAAGATGTTATTTTAAGACTGCAATAGGTTGGGCTATTTTCATTCTTTGCCACTATTTGGTTTTTAGCGTCTGTTGATGGACGTGTCACTTCTTTCGACGGCTTTTCACTACCTCTAGCGTTATTGACGACTTTCAACGGTGAAGGTTTTTTATCAGGGAGTGGTACACATACTGTGCCAAGAGTCTTCAATATTTCACTAACATCTTTCATTACAACGTTACTAACCTTATCCTTCTTCATGTTTTTGTCAGTTGTTTTCGCAACATTCACTTCCTTTGGGAAATCTTTTTTGGATATTGTCAAACCTATTAGCCCTGTATTGCGCTTAAAATCTACTTGGCTTAAATCCTTACTCTTAAGAGCTTGTTGTTTTTCATAGTCCGCGTCTGTTTTTTTGCTCTTAATTTTAGGGATAACAATGTTTTGATCGCGTACTTCCTGGACAGAATGTAATTTAGTTGTATTTGAAGTTTCTTCCTTCTTAACATTATCACTTTTCTGAATATTAACATCTTCATCCTTAACCAGAACTTTATCAGCTTTATTACCTATTTCTTTAGTGACAAGACTCTTGTCCTTTGTTACATCATTGTTTGGTGCGTGAGCAAGACTCAGTTTATCTAATTCTGAGGAAGTTATAACATGAGACTGGAGCTGTTTTGAATTACAAGTATCTTTATATTTCGGCGGATTTTTGCCGCAGTCGACGAGTTTGAGACTTGGGGCTTTACATTGCTTTAACAGCTCTACGTTTCTAGCGATATTAAAGAATGTTACCGGTAGGCAGACGTGTTTGTTTCCGTATGATGATCGGGGTACAAGGACTGGGTCTTCCGCTTCATCATCAGAACTCGTTGAAAGGTCGACTACAGCACCTTCAGTTGACATGGACAAAGAAAAAAAACAGTTAATATCAAGCTTAATAGTACACTACCAGGACACATAACTTCAAAATCGAGATTAATATTTCTAACGGTATGGAGAAATGAACGAGCAGACGGGTCATATAATGTTAACATTTCCAATCTCAAGACGGCAATAATCCCTGAGGCCTGATCCTATCTTTGCTAGTAAATTCAGCGGTTGTCTTATCCCACGCAATAATACTACAATTGTAACAATGTAGCTTGGCTGTAGAATAAACAGCAAGAATAAATTACGTATTAAAACTATATAGAAATCGCCGCTGAGAGCTTGTTTTCTCACTACATTGCTCTTCACCTAAGAAGATACATGTGAAAGAGATCTATGTACCATGCAAATGCACCTATGTAAGTTTAAACACATTAGATAGGTCGCTGATTTTATACAGCACTGCTAAATCTCAAATAATTATGGTAGAATTACAAATTTTACTTGAATTATAGTTAGTCATTAATATTAGATTATCTACCTGCATCAACGTAATTAAAGATCAATGATATGGGGTCATCCAGGTATTCTCCTTCGTCCTCTTCATCATACATTTTGAATTCTGCAACAAAGACGAAATAATCACTACATAGTATAAAACAAAGTCGCTTATCGCTGTCTGTCTGTCCCTATGTATGCTTAGATCTTTAAAACTACGCAACGGATTTTGATGCGGTTTGATAATACAGTGATTCAAGAGGAAGGTTTTTATGTATGATAAATTCTCTTGTATGGACGGGTGTTACAGAAAACTAACATAAACCAACGCGAAGCGAGGGCGGGTCGCTAGTCAATAATAAACATCTAATAGCTACTTATATAAAAAAATATGTTCAAATTTGAGTTTCAGAATCCCGTACACAAAACCTCCCTCTTTCACCGCGAACCACCCGAGTGCATATCGTTGCTTGAATACGAAACCGACACAAACCAAAATGTGTTTGTTTGTGTTGCATTTAAAATTGGAATGCTATTTACTTTAAGTTTTAAATCAAACTATATTTGATTTTGATTTGTGGCATGCTATAAATTGCTTTTTCAGAAACCTCATTTTTAATAAAATAACATGCTTTATGCTATGCTTGGGGGGAGGCGTTAGCATTTCAATTCTTCAATTCAATAATTGAAGGTGCCAAAATTGGTTAATTTTAAAATAAATTCTTAAAAATTGACTTAAAAATTAACATGACCTTAAAATTACAAAATCACTACATAGTATAAAACAAAGTCGCTTTCCGCTGTCTGTCCCTATGTATGCTTATATCTTTAAAACTACGCAACGGATTTTGATGCGGTTTTTATTAATAGATAGAGTGTTTCAAGAGGAAGGTTTATATGTATAATAAATCCTGTTTCATGTACGGGTGTTACAGAAAACTCACATAAACCGAAGCGAAGCGAGGGCGGGTTGCTAGTTATCTATAACACGTATAAACAAGACAGAATGGGGTTCCGTTTGTGTATACATATTTATTTTCTTAGTCTTCCTGATCAAAAGTTACGAGCGGCGTAAGAAAACATTTTGGAAAAAAGACAAACAATAGTCAACAATAGCACATTCTTTTTAATCCGGAAAATTGGAGTTTCCGAGGGAATAGCGATTAACATCTACGCGGACAGAATCACGGACAAAAGCTACAGCTAGTATGTGTACAGTCAATGTCACCAATAGCTATAGGTACACCACAAAGTCTCAAAAATATCTACACAGGCCTTATTATAGGGATCGGAAATTCGGATAGATATTTACCTAAAGCTGGCAAAATTCCGTTAAACCTTAAGCAAACATGGAGTCGACTTCTTAAAATATTATTTTAATAATATGAGTTCCGAGTTTCCGGAATTCTACAAAACGTTTGTTTTATTTATTTTACATTAAGGATAAAACTTTACGTCAATTTGCTCCTCAAACTTCGTCAGTTCAATGTTTAAGGTATAATTATAATAATAACATTTAGTAAATCTAGACATGGAAAATAAATTGCAATACTTAGTTAATGTATATACTTAAATATGAATTTACGCTGGCGTAATTTGTTTAATTATAAATCCCGGGAATTTTATTAATTAATTAAAACTTAGTCCGCTTCCATACAATTGAAGAACAACGCCGCCGCCAAACTTTAGGTAAATATCTCTCCGAATTTCCGATCCCTGCTTATTTTAGTTAGAATAGTTGTTCTGGCAGAACACAACAATGCGAACACTGCTGCTTAATGGTAGCTTAAAACATAAGAAAATATTTATAAAAATACGCTTTTAATAATTATGCTGTGTAATTATTTTAAAATAAAATAAATAAACAAAAAAGGAAGGAAAAATTATATTGAGTAAAGGTTAAATTTGTTACAGGACAAAAGCATCCATCTACTATTACAATTTCTTTACTATTTTGTTGTGAGTTTGTCTGTTCAAATTGCTATTCACCATTAAGTCCACTGTTATTGTATGTTGTGTTCAATAATGTATTTGTATAGGATTGTATTGTATTTTATTGTATTCCTGGTGACAACAATGTAAAGAGTAAGAGAGAGCTTGTGCTATTATTTTATTACACTAACTTATAGGAAACATTGGATGTTTTAAACATAAGAATTAAGTTGATAAGGATTTAAATGACAAATACACACACAATACACTGGTAAACATCTTAGCCTAAGTGCGCTAAATGTGATTACAGAATTAACAACAGGTTTTTAGAGTTGTTGGAAACTCTGTAGCTCTGCCTACCCCACTCTGATAATAAAGGCGTGAGTTTATGTATGTATGTAAATAACAAACACAAATATTAAAAGATTTAATATATACAATTTTTACATACATTTCTTTCAATAATAACAAACATTTATAACAAATTTGATCAGGAATAATAATTTAAATATTACAAAAAGTACAGTTTTTTTTTTATCCGATTTTTCTTCGCACTAACCTTAGTTTTTTACCATTTTAAGATTTGGTTAACGGGTAGAGAATACGATTGGGCATTAAGTCCGTCATTTGTACTTTATTGTATTTTAAGCAAAATAAATAATAAATGTATAAACAAATTAAATAATAATTTTAATGTTAAAAATTAGCATCTCTTAATATGCCAGCGAAATCTGTCCATCCGTGTGTTGAGGTAGAGCTATGGAACTACAGGACGGATTTTTAAGTTGTTTTCACCATCACATATCATTCATCTTGAGGTATCTCTCAAGGGTTAGCTGGAAGAGATGCCTTAAAGGGATAAGTTGGCCTTCGTACATATTTTTATATTAATTGTATTGTTCTGGTTTTTCTTTTGTACAATAAAGTGTTTACATACATACATTCATACATACACATTTAATGACACAGTTAGCCTAGTTGCTAGTAACCCTGCCTACAAAACAAGCAGCCCCAGGTTTCTTTCCCCGGAGAGCAAATTTTTGTATGATGAGCCCAGGTATCTGGTCCTGAGTGTTGTATGTTTTTTTTGTATTGAAGTTTGTAGGGTAAATCGTCAATATCTGGCCACTTAAGAAAGTGTAATTTAGTTACTAGCCATCAAATTCCTTACTGACGCTGTTAGTAAAGATACTTGGACTCCGGGTAATCACTCAGGATCTAGGTATTCCAGTTTAATCGCAAAAATATCAGCAAATCTCTTGCTTTACACATTTTATTGCAGTTAGCAGAGGGCGGCCAGTAATAGGCGATTTACCCTACTTCTCTATATAAATAAGCTAATAATAGTCTAGTTTTTATAGTACAGACCTAGAATTCAGTTTATGTAGACCAAGGTTTCCCTATTTTTTTTTGCAATATGTAACCCTGGATAGTAAATAATGTAAAAATTCTTCAAGTCCAAAAAACAAGCATAAATTAATTTTGATAAAAACACCGAACCTATCAATGCTTTCATACTATTTATACACATTAAGTTGATGTTTTTTTATTTTATCGAATAATTAAAAAAAAAACGCCCCCATAGCAATATTTCTACCTACATGCAGGCACGCCCCACTATTTAGGAAGCCCTGGTCTAGACAATTCCACGAAGAACCAAAATAAATAAACAATTGAAATAGGATATGTTGCTCATCTTATCATACTAATTTTCCTGGTGGGAGTTTGTAAGGATATTCAGATTTTTGTATAAGGATAATTGAGATGAAAAATGCAGTAAAATCAAATAGTTCTTCTGGGAATATTCCCTAATTAGTTGTGAGCAGTTGCATGTAAAGTGAGTATACTCACAAGAACGATGATGATGAACATAATTATGCAATTATCTTAGAATTTAAAGATTTCGTAAACTACCAAAAACTTTGACATAACTTTTTTACATATTAGTTTTACGGTGTAACAAACAATAAAATAATTGCTTTTTACATTCATCTAAAAATAAAAATAAAACATTATGCGTTTTGTACTTACCTCAAATAAAAGATAAAGCTGAGAGAATGTTTTTGTCACGCATATAAAAAATACATGTCTGCTATGTGGGCACTGTTATACACAATAACACTACTTCAAAACACTTTTTCAATAAAACGAACACGTCGCCATTGCAATCTCATAATGTCAATCAAATCGAAATTCAAAAGGCATTAAAACAAAATAACAACACAACTATTTCGGCGCCATTGGCGGTGTTTGGATTTTTAAAACCTTACACAAGTAAATGTCATTCTCTTTATTACAGTAGCAACACTGATATCAAAAAGAGTTTATCGCCGCCCGCCAAATCGCCACTAAATAAAACCTGCGTTCATTTAAGTTTCAAAAGTGAATAACAGATGGCACGTTAAAAATAATAGTACCTAAATAATGTTTAGTCTAATCTAGACAAAGATGCAAATACTTAAGTTGATAACTCGAAGGTGAATTGTTATTAAACTATGTGATATACTCTATAAGTTGTGTTTTGATTTGTAGTACAAAAAACTACCGACCAATTTCAAGAAAATACGTTAGTTTATTAGAAAACACAATAATAGTAAGGAGGGCGCCACTGTATATCTGGCGTACGCTCGGCGCAGTCTTAAAATATTGCTGATAGCTGAGTCGAAACAAATAAGCAACTTTGGTGCAGTGTTGTATTAGTCCATTACGCATACCTACACTTTATCCGCGTAGAAGTCGTTTATCGCTTACTCGGAAACAATTTTCTGGGGTAAAAAGAACCCTAATATCGTCTCCGGACTCCGAACTACTTATTATTAAGTTATTTACGAGGGTTTTCCACGGTGCTTATTTACATTGGTTCCCGAAATATAAACTACAAACTATCTTTGCACTTCCTATCGATCGGTTAAGATCGTAGGTATGTACCTAGGTACGTATGTTTGCATGTAAGTATTGCATGGGGGATAGTTTGCGTAATATTTTTTCTAAAATAGTCAAACTTACTTTTGAACAACAAAATTATGAGTAGGATAAAAATGAAAATTTAGCCAACAGCTATTTATGTGACTGGTGCATAATAAGCGGCTTTGGTTTTATGAAATGAGCCGTAAGGCGAGTTTCATAATAAGATCACATGAGTGTTTTAATGCCTAATTATGTGTACAGTCGCATAAAACATAACTTTATGTACATGCATATCACAAGTTATCTTCAATATGTGAGAAACGATCTGTCGTTAGCCTGTATCTTAATATTCTTAATGTACCTGTATCTTAATGTTCACATTAAAGTATAGGTAACCGATACTTCAAAGTGAACATTACTACCGATACTTTAATTACATCTAATATTTTAATGTTAGACACTAAAGCACAACCACAGATGCAGGTTACTTAATATATAGGGCATTTCCTTATGGATGTAGATAAAATATTTTTAAGAATGTTGGCAAATATAATTGGTGTACATCGTTCTTGATCAATAAATAATTGGAACTATCTATCTTTAACACAATATTTCCTAGTAAAACGTCTCAACTGTCTATCTACAAAAAATACTACAAAACTAAAAAAACAACTCCTACTTATTCAGTGTTACCAGCACAAGCTGTAATCCTCTGTTATAGGCTGTTATTAGATTAGTATTTTTCTCTACTGCTTAAAACAGGTTTAAGTCCGTTTTAGGCTTATCCCTCCAAGGATGGTAGTTTATTGGCAATCTACGTTGTATTATAGGATAATCCCCATATAGTGTCCAAGTAGGATGCACGACTTCTTTTATGAAACACACGCCATTCACAGCGTTAGATCGTAATTACGATAGCAAATGTCGCTGGCAACTGACGTGAAAGCGACGTTTCGCAACGAACATTGAAAAAAACCTTACGTTTTTGTTGTTTTTTTAATGACATCTCTTTTCATAGAAGCTGAAAGGAAGGTTCAAACGCCTTATTTTATGGTGTACTTTCAGTTTTCATGGAATAAATTAAATGTGAAAACTCATTTTGAGTGATCCTTGCTTTAAGACATTAATTCGAGATGGCAATTTACGCTGGAATTATAAGTATTTTTCAGGTCAAAGGTTACGGACTATGAAGTAGAAAATAAAAACATCATTTATGCTCTTTCGATGCAGTTTCTCCTAGGTAAGAATCTCAAATAAGCTAATTGTGAAATATTGTTATCAAGCGAACCTAATTGCATGATGGGAACATATTTTATTGGCTTCTTATTTTTGTATATATATTTATGAAACGTAATACTGTTGACATCACAACCAATTAAATACGATCTGCCAAGACTTTAATGAACTTTGATACTGGATAACATCATCATCATCATCTTTTAAGAAACATACTATTACGTATCGCTTCACGTAATCAACCACATATCAAAATTATATCGAAAGTTACATCGTCACACTACACGTCATGCGTAAAAAATAATTTTACGTAGTTTAGAACAAGGAAGCTCGCTTAGCCAAAATAAAATTGAACACTTACCTACTGCTTTCAATGCATATCCCACAAATCAGGCTATTATTAAAAAAACTTGAAAATACCAATTATATAATGTCAACCCGGTATATAAATTACATATTTTTACATTTATTCTTGACCATTTATACGTATAACAACACTTTCGTTTAGTGTTGCGCTGCACGGTTCTCGGTTAAAGTCACAACGCAAACTAACTTTTAAACTAACAAAATAAAACGCGGCACATGTTTCAAGAACGTCTTTTCGCCGTTTCGTGGTCATCTCTTGTGCTATTTTTTATACAAATAATCCGGTTCTGACCCTACCTGAGGATTTAACATTCAAATATAAACCTTAAACGTATTAACCTTGATATAATATTACAAAGGATATGGTCGTACAACATAATATAGTGGCCATAGTAGTGCGGTTTATAAATATGCACCTTATATCTGAATTTTTAAAGTTCAGATTTTAAAAGATTTTTGATCAATAAAGCGTAGTCTTACAACCAAACATGTGGCCCTTTTGTTCTCTTAAATGGGGTGCTATTATCTCAAAAACAACGGACGGTCGGACGAACAAGCGAAATCGCAGCGGCGAGTTTAAGTAGTCCCGTCAGAGCGAACAAAACACATTTTAGCGCGTGCATTTTTAATTAAGTATTATAAGTAGCCTTATAAGTTCGATCCATCGACAGAATCCATGCTGCTACATTGAAAATGCACGCGCTAAAATATGTTTTGTTCGCACTGACGGGACTGATTAAACTCGCCGCTTGGACATTCACTCACCGTCGTTGTTGAGAGAATGTCCCCCTGACCCTGACCCTGACCCTAGAGTAGCAAAATAATGGTTTAGGATCATATTCATAGAATTGTTAAATCAGGTATAATGTTGTTTTTTGGTGAAATTCGTATCCATTACTGCTGGCTGGTTAAGCCAATAGCATCGTGGGTTTTATATGTATAACATCAGCAGTTTTACTCTGACTTGGAAAAGATGTCCCCAACGAAAATGTTAAGCACTTTAGTGCGGTGTCACAGTAAACTTCAAACAGAACATCAAATGACACACATTACGATGACAATGACATTCAAAATGACAAGGTTCTAAGTATGTTCAAGTTTTTTATTGGGTGACTGTACCTGTCCACTTTTTCACCCTAATGTATTGTATTAAGGTCCAAAAGTGGATACATCTATATGTAGTCGACTGTACGAATCACTGGGCTTTTCGCAGCACTTGGAATCAAAACACGCTATGCATATTTGGATCCCCGATTTCCATTAAATGCCTTTAAATTGGAGGTTATTACTTTACGACAGTTTTCGTTTTAGCTGCGTTTAAAGATTAATCAGTACCCTTACCATGAGTTACAATTAACGTACCTACTCGCTAGCAAGTCGAATGCACCGTCTCTCGCTCTTTATAAGAATACTTGCGAGGTCTGGGAGGGACAGTACCCTTACCATGAGTTACAATTAACGTACCTTACTCGCTAGCGAGTCGAATGCTCCGTCTCTCGCTCTTTATAAGAATACTTGCGAGGTCTGGGAGGGACAGTACCCTTACCATGAGTTACAATTAACGTACCTACTCGCTAGCAAGTCGAATGCACCGTCTCTCGCTCTTTATAAGAATACTTGCGAGGTCTGGGAGGGACAGTACCCTTACCATGAGTTACAATTAACGTACCTACTCGCTAGCAAGTCGAATGCTCCGTCTCTCGCACTTTATAAGAATACTTGCGAGGTCTGGGAGGGACAGTACCCTTACCATGAGTTACAATTACCGTACTCGCTAGAGAATCGAATGCTCTGTCCCACGCAGACCTTGCAGTATTCTTGTAGAGTGCAAGGAACAGAGCATTCGACTTGCTAGCCAGGAAAGTAATTGTAACTCATGGTAAGGGTACAGAGCTTACATTTATTACGAGTATTATTTCTTACATACCTTTTCGCTTCGTGTCGACCTCTTCACACTTGTAAAGTCGCACTTGTTACTGACTATACGGTTTGATGGTGGCCCGTTTTAAAACAATATTTAGCTGACGGGACACTCGAGTTTCTTATGAATCTTTATATTATTTAATAAATCACGATGGTGACTCGACATTAGATAAGCAATAGAGCTTGAATTACATCATTGTAGGATTTCGTTCATGCCATTTTGAACCGTGGGCTACTGTTATAACAGTTTATTATAGGAACATTTCGACGGAATACAGCCGTATGAACTAAAAGCGCTTATACCATAGATAAAAATTTGCAATGGAGTCCCCATATAGCGGTACTGGCAGGTAAACTAAGTTCGGCAGCTTACGCGGTTAGGAAAATTAGACAACTAACTAATGTTGAGACAGCTCGCATAGTTTATTATAGTTATTTCCATAGTGTGATGTCGTACGGTATTCTGGTTTGGGGTAAGGCAGCTGAAATACAAAGTATATTTGTCTTACAAAAAAGGGCTATTCGTTCTATTTATAACTTAAATTCCCGTGACTCCTTAAGAGAACTTTTTAAAGAAATTCACATCTTAACTGTAGCGTCTCAATTTATTTATGAGAATATTATTTATGTTATTAATTTAAACTCTTTCACCAAAAATTCCGATGTACATAATCTAAATACAAGAAATAAAAATAAAATTGCTATCCAAAAATTCCGCGTCCGTAAAGTATATAAATCATTTGTTGGTCAATGCATTCATTTCTATAACAAATTACCTGACGAAGCTTTAACATTACCCTTTCCAGCACTTAAAAATTACTTAAAAAAGTCGTTAATATCTAAAGCGTACTATAGGGTCGAGGACTATCTAACAGATAAAAATGCTTGGCCTAAACCCGAAACTTAGTCATTCATAATTTGTAAAATTGCAAAGTTGTTTGTCTAGGGGACACCGTTGATGTGGGAAAGCATATCAAACTTTTATTTGGTTGTCCTGTGTTTTTTCTTTCTCTCCTCTCTTCCCCCCCCCCCCTTGTCTCTCTCGTAATATTTTTGACATGTTTTCCTGCTGAACTACGCATGCTATTTGATATTATATTTAATTTAATATTTATTGCTTTATATAATGCTAGATTAAGTAGTACCATTGTAGCATGTTTAAAAAATTACTGACTGCTGAGTTTCTTGCGGCGTTTCTTCTCGGCAGTGGTCTCCTCTTGGGAAGCGCTGGTAGATTCATGACGTGTAAAAGTGCCCGTGCGGCCTACTTACTGAATAAATATCTTTTATCTTTATCTTTTTACTCGTACGTACGTATTTTGCTAGAGCGCTAAAACAACTTTATTTTTTAGTAAGTACGTCTTTATAATGGTGAAATAATATCATCGACAAAAAAAAAAAAATATAAATTTCATGAGCATGTTTTATAAAGCTACAAATTACAATTTACATGTTACAAGCTTCCATTTGACACAACCTCGACCAATGACGACCGGCCATTTGAGCAGTGTTGCCAGTTTAGACCTGTCAATTGTACCTAGTAGCTTTACAAACCGTGCCCCAGGCCGTGCAAGTAAAATGAGAATTGTTAAAAAAAAATACCGCCTTAATATATTATTATCTACACTAATATTATAAAGAGGAAATATTTGATTGTTTGTTTGAATTGAATAGGCTCCGAAACTACTAGACCGATTTGAATAATTCTTTCACCATTATAATCCTACATTATCCCTGATGAACATAGGCTGTGTTTTATTTTTCTGCGTGGACGGAGTCGCGGGCAACAGCTGTTTCTGAAAAAATACCGGGTTCTGGGTAGTGATTCTGTAAACAACGCCGGTCGTGCGGACTGTCGAGTGATATCCAAGCGGCGAGATTAAGTAGTCCCGTCAGTGCGAACAAAACACATTGTAGCGCGTGCATTTTCAATTTAGCAGCACGATGGTTCGAACGTATAAGGCTGCTTAATTGAAAATGCACGCGCTACAATGTGTTTTGTTCGCACTGACGTTACTACTTAATCTCGCCGCTTGGTTTCACTCGACAGTCCGCACGACCGGCGTTGTTTACAGAACCACTACCCTGTAGTCAACAAGGAACTCGTATAGTTTTGCCGTCTGTCTTCCCGTCTATCCGCGGTTAAACTTAGATAATCTTATTATTATTATTAAAAATTATTAATGAAAACAATTACAGTATATCAATACAACATTGTCCCACAAAACTGTTTACACAGTTTGACTGCGGGATCTTGATACACTACAAAGCTATAATTTGGCATAGTTATACATTTTAATTACTTCGTCCAAATTGTAAAATAAAATCTTTGCATATTTTTTTCGGTTTCCATTCGTACTATGTATTTAAGTATGTACTATTTCTCAATATAAAGATGTTTATCGTTACATAGTACTTACTCATTGGTGAGACTAGGTCAATGTCAGATTTCCCCTGTACATATAATATTTATTTATCTACCATTAGATTGCATAGGTAGAGTCACTGTAAGAAAAGGTTCGTCACTTTTGGACTTTCATTGCGTTGAAATCAAAAAAAAGTCGAAAAGTGACAAACCTTTTTTACCTATACTTACATAATTTTGGCGACACGTGTCTGGTGTCCGTGTTATTTTTTGCTGTTGAGAACATTCTTTCACACACTTACGTGCAAGCCGTTTGAATGTGTCAGAGAAGTGGATGGTGTCAGATACATTTGCGAACTTGAAACTCTTGTAGGTACAGTCCGCGCCGCAACCATATTATATAAGGCATCTAAAATTGGAATCAAAAATATCTGAGACGCTTTTTTTTTGAGCTTTTTTTACGTTAGATAGCCGGTAAATACTGGTGAAGCGCTGCTATCAAAGTTAATAACTTTTAATTTTATGTAGGTATGTATTTTTTATTTAGGTAATTAAAAGTAGACCGCCCCAAAAAAGCAATAAGCTTTGTCGGTCTATATTTTTTTGTTAAATTCCAGACGAATCCAATCCAATAAAAAACAGTTACTTACTTACCTATTATCCATATGCACGTTGGGTATGCAACCTGTTGGATTAAATGTGTTTAGATATTCGAGCGCTTTACTCCAACAAGCCTTGATCAATAAAATACTTTAGGTATAAGTTTGCTTTTGTACTTGTATTGTTTTATTAATGTTGCCTGTGTTTTGTATTTATTTTTTATTTATGCACAATAAAGAGTAAACATACATACGTATACATCCTTTATCGCTAAACATAAAAGTCTCTATCATATTTCTTTGCACAGTAGGTACTAACAAACAAGGAAAGTTGAATAAAAAGTCAACTCTTATACATAAAGTTACACTTTATTTAAACAAATAATCAAATTAATGTATAGATCACATTGGTTTTTATTTATTTAACTAATTATTCATGTAGGTAATTATTTTAACGTTAAAAATAATAAGCACTTGATAAAACGTAATTTCAACTTTTATTGTGTCTACTATTTTCATATTTCAACTTGAAGCACCACAAAACACCGAGCCCCAAAATAATAAGTAGAAAAAGACCAAAAAGATATAAACATTCAGGGCACAGATTCAATATGTAACTGGAGGGTTGCCATATAAAAATATGTTCGGGCATAGTCTGTGGTTTTTTTATTACACAGATACCAATATAAAAATATATGGATCATCTTATCAAACTGATCGTTATTCTAGAGTCCTTAGGATGTAGTGTGAGAGGCGACCGCGGATCGGCCTCGAACGGGTGAACACGCAACGCGTCGCGCGCGGGACTCACGCGAACGTGTTGCAGCAACCGCGCGAGGCAGCATTTCATCTGTATCATAGCAAACCGCTTGCCTGCGAACAGAGATTTACACAATACCGTATTATTTTATACCAGCTGCGTTTAAACTTCACTTTGTCACTTTAACATCATGTTTGAACAGAACTGTGGCATTCATCTGTCAAACGGGTTTAGGTGACAAGGTACTAAAGGGTGCAGTTACTTATAAGTCTGACTGTACCTAATCCATTAATGTTGAATTAAAATTGTTATATGGTAACTCCTTTAGACTGTATTTATGACAAACACAAGAATCTTTGTAATTGTAATACGATACGGCAGCATACTAAGAAATTAGAACATTATATTATAACTAAGACATGTGTTTAGTAAACCCAATCAAAAACATGCCTTATAGGAGACAGCCCATGTTTATTCCGCTCCATACTGCATATTAAGTGCAACACGATCTCAAATAATGATAAAGTGCTGTTCTGTACAAAACATTTCAAATGTAAATAATGTTTAGCTTGCGTTCTAGTTTCAATAATAATAATAGAATGTTTACGGGACCACCTATATACTTATAGTATTGTTTTACAATTTCAATTAGCCCTGTGAAATAGGAAAAAAAGGGGGCAGCCTCCGGAATGAGAGATTATAAGCTGGAAACTTATAATTGGAGCTATAAAAACGTAGACACAGACACGAGACACGAGATTTCATGTGACATTTGAATCTCAAATGAAGGTGTATACGAGTTTCCAGCTTACTCGTATCTCTCATTCCGCGGTGAAAACCTAATTTAACTGAGCTAAATGGCGCGTAATAATTTAAAAGATTTATAGAGTCTGACCAGTGAGTGACCCAAAAAAATGGGGGCAAATTTAAAACATCACTAGCTGGCAACACGAAATGCATAACGACCTGATAGATACGCAGAATGTGACAGCTTGTTTAATAGGTAAAATTATTGCCATGTGAAGAATTAGAATTGTGTCACGAATCGCTGGGCAGATTCTTATACTTCAGATTTTGACATAGAGGTAGGAAAGCATAGAGGGAGTATAAAAACAGCTAATAGAATAGTACTCCGCACTTGTTACAAATGCCCTTCGTTAAAAAGAGTCGTCTATATATGACCGCTTTCGATTGAATTTCAAAACTGTAGCGGTGTGTGTAGTGTAATTAATGTGACACACACTAACACACCTAAAACATGCGGTTTATCAATAATATTGCCTACACACACATACACGGGATCTATGTTTTCTTGGGGGATGATCGTTGCTCGCGTCCGTAGGTCTTACCCACGAAACCCTACACGTGTCCCCCGGGTGGTGCTAAACGAGCAGCAACGCCGAGCATCAGGCGGCGGTAAATAACCTGACCCTCTCCGATCCCCGTCGGAGGCCGGCTACTACAAGCCGAGAGGGAGTAAATGCCCTCAAAAAAGCGTAGGAACGCCAACCCGCAATGGCCAGCGTGGCGTTACAAGGCCAACTAACCTGCATGCAGAGACAACCAATACCACGGCCCTCAGTTCCCAGTAGTCCTACTAGGCCTGGCTACGGCAGCGGTCGGGGGACCAGTAGGACAGAGGGTGCTAAGAATCCCTGGGAGAACGGATACGGCTGCCAACACGTCTACTTGGCTACATATAATGTTAGGACACTGTTAACGGAAGAACGCTATCAAGAATTGGAATCTGAAGTCCTCAATAAAATAAAATGGGACATAATGGGTCTTAGCGAGACAAGAAGAAGAGGAGAAAACCTTGTTAAATTAACATCTGGACAATTACTTTATTACAAAGGATACGAAGACAAGTCGCAGGGTGGTGTGGGACTCCTCATTAATACCTCAATGGCAAAGAAAATGCGTAACATTGCAGCGGTGTCACCACGTGTCATCTATGCCACTTTTGATTTAAGTAAACGTTACTCACTCAAGGTCATCCAGGTCTACGCACCAACATCCTCACACTCAGATGACGAGATTTTGGAATTTTATGACGACTTAAGTACTGCTATAAGGGTAGATCCTGCATTCTACACCGTTGTTATTGGTGATTTCAACGCCAAGTTAGGGAGACCCCGAGAAGGTGAGGAGTTTGTGGGCAAATTTGGTTTGGGGGAAAGGAACTCAAGAGGGCATGACCTGGCAAGTTATCTCTGTCAGCAAAAATTATTTGCCATGAATACGTTTTTCCAAAAGAAACCACAAAAAATGTGGACTTGGAGAAGCCCAGACGGTAGAACAAAGAATCAAATCGATTATATTCTTAGCTCTAGAAGGTATATCTTCGAGGACGTGGATGTTATCAACATGGTGGGCGCGGGAAGTGATCACCGCATAGTTAGAGCTCGACTAGCCTTCAACCTCAAGCTCGAGCGGCGACGCTTGGTCGAAAGTAACAGACCACCTGAAGACAGAAGGTATATAGAAGTACAGCAAGATTATTATCAGAGGAAGCTCGCAGAGAAACTGACAGCCGAGGATGCTTGGGACATAAACGCCATAAACGACCAACTAGTCTGCTCTATTAACGAAACGCTAGCGGAGATAAGACCTAAATCTAAATTAGCACAGGAGCCAAAGTCACAAGAGCTTTCCGCGCTGTTGGAAGAACGCAAGAACATCCTGGCCTCCACAAGCCAGACTGGCATCTCGATGGTCAACAAGCAAATAAGGCACCTCCTTCGGAAACATCTTAGGCAGAGAAAACACAAGCTTATCTTAGAGACTATTGAGAAGCACAAGGGGCCAAAGGTGTTTAGGAAACAGCTAAAAAGAGGCAGCCAGCAGATTCATAGGCTGACGACGGAAGAAGGTTCCATAACAACTGATCGAACGGAAATTTTGGAAGCAGTTGAAAACTATTATTCAGAATTATACAGTTGCAAGAATCCGGAAAAGGCCACAGTCGGCAATTACCCGCGAGCTCCATTAAGGAAACATCTTACTGAGGATCTTCCCGAGATCAGCTTGTATGAAATAAAACGTGCCCTTAAATTCATGAAAGCTGGGAGGTCGCCAGGCGAAGATAAGGTGACATACGAAAGTCTGCAGCATGGCGGGAGAGCAGTTTTTAAAGCAGTTGCAGATACTGTTCAACAAATTGCTGTTCGAGAGTGTGTCACCGGAGAAGTGGAGAAATGCAATAGTGATTCTGCTGCACAAAAAAGGCGATGTCACCAAACTCTCCAACTATCGGCCTATCTCCTTGCTGAGTCATGTCTACAAGCTCTTCACTAAAGTCATCACACTACGTTTAACTGGCCGGCTCGACGCAGACCAACCGGTGGAACAGGCAGGCTTCAGAGGCGGCTTCTCAATAATCGATCACATACACACTGTTCGCCAGGTGGTGGAGAAGTGCAACGAATATAACCAGCCCCTCGCCGTAGCCTTCATAGATTACGAAAAGGCATTCGACACGGTAGAACATTGGGCAGTTATACACTCTCTACAAAGATGCCAAGTAGACAGTAGGTATATAGAAGCCATCAAAGCGGTCTATTGTTCGGCTACTCTGCAAGTCAAACTGCACCAACTAACAAAACCAGTTCCGGTGAGAAGGGGTGTGAGACAGGGTGACACCATCTCCCCTAAACTGTTTACTTCTTGCCTAGAGGGTGTATTTAGGCTTCTCGATTGGTCAAATAGAGGCATTAACATCAACGGCAAACAGTTGTCACACCTACGATTTGCAGATGACATCATACTCTTCGCAGAGAGCCTGGAAGATCTGGAAGTCATGGTCACTGAGCTGTACGACGTGTCAGTAATGGTGGGTCTTAGAATGAACATGGCAAAAACAAAGATAATGAGCAAGAACACCGATGCCACACACATTACAGTTCATGGGCAGATACTGGACAGAGTGGAGGAGTATGTTTATCTCGGTCAAACCATGAGCCTAGAAAAGAACGGACAAGACCTAGAAATTCAGCGCCGAATTCGCTTAGGCTGGGCGGCTTTCGGTAAATTGTCCGACGTGCTCAAAGGGAACATACCGCTTAATCTCAAGCGCAGATGCTTCGAACAGTGTGTCCTCCCCGTGCTGGTATATGGAGCCGAAACTTGGACGCTCACGCAGAAGGTGGTACATAAGCTGCAAGTCACGCAAAGGGCGATGGAGCGGGCGATGTTGGGCCTCTCTCTCCGAGACAGAGTCCGAAATACGGAGATCCGGAGACGAACAAGGCTCATCGATGTAGCCAAAGTTATCACCCGAAGGAAGTGGAAGTGGGCTGGACACATATACCGCAGGGGTGATGGAAGATGGGGTAAGGCTGTTGTCGAGTGGAGACCCAGAACCGGGCGGAGGAACGTTGGCAGACAAGGAATGAGGTGGACCGACGACCTGGTCACCTTGACGGGAAGGTACTGGATGAGAAGAGCACTGGACCGAGATGAGTGGCGAGCAATGCAGGATGCCTACACTCAGCATTGGGTGGCTATAGGCTGAACAAGAAGAGAAGAAGAAGAAGAAGATGTTTTCTTAATCTGTGGAAGAAGCGAAAGTTTGTCAAGATCGTAGCAAATGTAAAGTAGTGGTCTCTGCCCACAGACCACTTACCCTATAGACTCCGCTTCGGAACAGTTTGTCTAGTATCTCATTAAGCCAAAATGGCGGGGCGCGGGGGGCGGAAAGTGCACCGTGATTGGCTAGTTCAAAGTCAACGAATAATCAAGTGTGCGCGTCGTGGTGCGCGCCAATAGAACCATGGCAACCAATTAGTGTTCTGTGAGCATAAGCATGGCTTACGGGGGCGCCTTTGTATGCGAAGTCTATAGGGTAAGTGGTCTGTGTCTCTGCCTAACCGTCTGGGAAACAGGCGTGATTTAATGTATGTATGTATGGATTTAAAGCTATTTATATTGTGGAAACCTGACCTATGCAATACCGCGGTCCGTCTCCGAAGGGCATGTAGACTCCAGGCGGCGGGGGATGCCCCGACCAGCGTTCTGGTACAAAGGCTCCAGCGTTCTCGAAATACTGTAAGCAAAAAAAAAACGTACATAATGTGATAGCGGCTATTACTTGGAAAATCCGTCCAGACGTTGCAGCGTGAAGAAGTAGGTAACATAAACTTTCACATTTATAATAATACTAGTGGTTCCCGAGCCCACTTCGTCGGGCAATAGTTCCCGTGGGAATTTCGGGAAATCCTTTCTTAGTGCACCTCTACGGTACCTAAGCTACGTCCCTTCCAAATTTCAAGTGCCTACGTTTAGCCTTTTAGGCTGTGCGTTGATGTGTCAGTCAGTCAGTCAGTTTCTCCTTTTATATATTTAGATTAGTAGGATAAGTAGGATACTCGTATTAGTAGGATTAGTCGATAGCTTTTGTCCGCGTAGATTTTAATTATCGATATTACCTCGGGATTTTTTTAATTTTCCGGGTTAAAATGTAGCCTCACATCCATTCCATTCACCATCCATTTTGGGACAAAAGTGTGAAAGTGCCAACCAAAAAAAATGGTTTATTCTGATACAATTTACCCGTCTAAGCATTTCTTGCCATGGTTGGCACCAAAGCTGTATCATCATTAATCTTGACTAAATATGGTAGAAAAATTGGGATTGTTCATATTTTTACAATTACTCCAATTCGAAAACTATAATAAACTAGATCTAACAGAATATAGCTTTTTTTTGGCCGGCTCTTTTAAATTGGACCAAAAATGTATGAAACCCGGATGATGTCCTTTCATCTAATTCCGTCCAGCCGTTGCAGCGTGAAGGACTAACAAACACACACACACACACACACACAAACTTTTGCGCTTATAATATTAGTAGGATAGGATAAATGTACCTATATACCATGACTTTTGTAACGTAGAGTAAACAAATAAGGGCCAATTTTTCAATCTCCAGATATCACTATCTGTCAGGTTAATTGTAGCTCAGTCCTTTTCTTTGTCATAAGAAAGATAAGGACAGAGCTATAATTTCCCTGACAGATAATATTATCTGGAGATTGAAAAATCAGCCCTAAGTCAATCAGAAAAGATAACAATTAGTTCGGTTTTAGTTTTGACTTTATCTAATGAGATTTTCTCTTACCATCTCGTCCCTCTGTATGGCGAGCGTGGGGAACAGCACGATGGTCCCCTTCTCGACCACCACGCTGCTCCCCGGGATCACGTAGTCCCGGGTGCACATGCGCTGGATGCTGGGGAACGGAGGGTACAGACGCAGGGTCTCTGGAAAATGTGATACAATTAATTAATTTAATACAATACAAGACACTTTGTTGTACACAACAAAAACATTACCGATAAACAGCACAATACAACAAGAATAAAACTCTAAAAACCGGGCAAGAGCATGTCGGACCATGCTCAGTGTAGGGTTCCGAAGCCGTAACGACAAACACAAAAAACTATCTCAAAAATCAACATGTATGAAACAAATTTCTATTTAAAGTTATTTGGCGCTGTCTTATATGATTTTTAGTAGGTATAAACCCGTTAATCGCCTGTATCTCAGGAACTAATCATGTCTACTTAGCCGTGATAGTTTTCCTTTAAAATTCGTTATATGCGCTTTCGTTGAAGATTTTTTTCAGATTTTTAGTACTTGTAGTTTTGGCTGTAGGGGGGGGGGACACTTGACTCTAACAAAAAATAGCGCTTTAAAGCTTAATATTTCATAAACGGATCCCTTAATCGAAAAATTTATTTTCATAAACCCGCAATATTTTTGAAAGACCTATCCAACGACACCCCACACTATGGGGTAGGCAAGAAAAAAAAAAGACATCCCCACGTTACGTGTAGGGGAGGTGCATTAAAAAAAAATATTTTTCAAAATTTTATTTTACCACTTTGTTGGCGTGACTAATATGTACATTCATGCCAAATTACAGCTTTCTAGTACTATGAGTCTCTGAGCTAGACTGGGGACGGACGGACGGACGGACGGACGGACGGACGGACATGGCGAAACTATAAGGTTTCCTAGTTTGACTACGGAACCCTAAAAACCGAATGCATGGGATTATTTCTAAATACACGGATAAACATGTATTTTATACGGACTGATGGGACATCAAATGTAATATCGTCGACGAACTCGCAACCGAATAAATTAATCAATACAGAATAATTTACGTGACACACAATGTAAACGACCACATTAGAAACAACTAAGTAGATTTAAAAACAGAAATAATTAAAAACTTATCATTTATATTGTTAAAACCTTGCTTTGTAGACAGAAATCTCTCGCATAGACAGAAATATGCATTCAACATGAAACACAGATGTAGGAAAACATAGATCAACGACGCGCTGGCCTAGTGGGTAGTGACCACAGACCACTTACCCTATAGACTCCGCATACAAAGGCGCCCCCGTAAGCCATGCTTATGCTCACAGAACACTACACTAATTGGTTGCCATGGTTCTATTGGCGCGCACCACGACGCGCACACTTGATTATTCGTTGACTTTGAACTAGCCAATCACGGTGCACTTTCCGCCCCCCGCGCCCCGCCATTTTGGCTTAATGAGATACTAGACAAACTGTTCCGAAGCGGAGTCTATAGGGTAAGTGGTCTGTGGTAGTGACCCTGCCTACGAAGCTAGCGGTCCTGGGTTCGAATCCCGGTAAGGGCAGATATTTGTGTGATGAGCGCGAATATTTGTTCCTGAGTCATGGATGTTTTCTAATGTATTTAAGTATATATTTCCCTATATAAGTATTTATATCGTTGTCTAGTACCCATAGTACAAGCCTACAGCTTAATTTGGGACTGGTCAATTGGTGTGAGATTGTCCCCTAATATTTATTTATATTTATTTATAGATCCGTGTAGCCAAACGTCAAGTGCACCACCTTTTTCTTCTGTGTGTACAGATTGTGTACGGTCACGAGCGTTAATTTGGGACCCATTTCAAGAAAAATATGCTTGAAGCCGTCAATGTCATTAGAGATGTCAAGTCATTTGTAACTTTCAGGAAACTCAACTTTATTGTTGTAGAATGTCAGATTGACTTTGGTTCTAAGGTGGGTACCAAATTAAATCTCGTGACTGTACAACCCAATTTGTAGCTAATATCACTACATAGTATAAAACAAAGTCGCTTCCCGCTGTCTGTCCCTATGTATGCTTAGATCTTTAAAACTACGCAACGGATTTTGATGCGGTTTTTTTTAATAGATAGAGTGATTCAAGAGGAAGGTTTATATGTATAATATTTTTTTATTTTATGCACTGGTGTTACTGAAAACTCATATAAACCGAAGCGAAGCGAGGGCGGGTCGCTAGTTGTTGATAAACCGCACATCACTGACTGCAAGCTTACGCACACTAATGCAGAGCAACACACACACCTAAAAAGTGGTACACTTTTGAAATTCAATCAAAAGTGGTCATATATAGACGACTCTTTTTAACGAAGGGCATTTGTAAAAGGTGCGAAGAGTAAGTACTATTCTATTAGCCTATTCTTACGCTATATTGCTTGTTACACTAGTTCTCATTCATGTTTTTATGAAATGATGTTAAAATAACTAAATAATCGAAATGGGAACTGTTAGATTTTGATCTCGAATTCCATCACCGACGATACGTTACATTTCTTTCGATTTTGCGAATAATGACATCGCTTGGTTTAGTTTAAATGATTTTTTTTGAATTTAGCAAAATACTTAGATCCTAGGCAACATGCATAGCGCTAAAGTTAGCAATTTTCGAAACAGGGGCTTATTCAAGATGCATTATTTACTATGCCTACAAATGTAAGTATAGGATTGATTGAGTAAGCCAACGATACAGTGTGTTACCGGCATGCGGGCATTTATTAAAACTACCGATAATATGTTGCTTTAGCAATTCTTTGCAAGTATTATCAATTAAAAAATAATTAAAATAACTTCACAATTAATTTTCTTAGATACTGTCCATTTTCAATGTAGTGCATGTTCTGCGTGTTCATCGTTATCAGTATCGCTGTTGCTTGGTACAAGGCATGTCGTGGTACGGGGGCAGATCATAATAATCAAAGTAACCGACGACTGTCAAATTACACTTGTCAAATTGCTGTGCTTTACATTGCTGGCAAATAAATTTTTGTTAGAAAGTTACAAAGCCTGAAAATTTGTTTATTAATTAAATTAATGTCATAGTTACGTTACAGATATACGTTATTTTAACGTACTTTAAAAAAAGCCAGGGTGCTGGTAACACACTGTATATCGCGTCGTCGGCCGCTTATATCAATACCATACATGTTAACAATTTTCGAAAATCAGTAAATCGGTAGCTTTTAATTACATTCCTGCACTCCTTTGCAATCTTTTGGCCCTAAGCAAGATAATAATAATAAATAATAAATATAAATAATATATATTTTTTTTTTTTATAAGGGGACAATCTCACACCAATTGACCTAGTCCCAAACTAAGCTCTAGGCTTGTACTATGGGTACTAGACAACGATATAAATACTTATATAGAGAAATATATCCTTAAATACATAGAAAACATCCATGACTCAGGAACAAATATTCGCGCTCATCACACAAATATCTGCCCTTACCGGGATTCGAACCCAGGACCACTAGCTTCGTAGGCAGGGTCACTACCCACTAAGCCAGCGCGTCGTCTAGATGATGCATATATGAAGATGCATAACGCTAACATACGAATTGACGCTTACGTCAATCATATACATTTTCGATAACGATAACGATCACAGAATGCATCTTGGCTAGGGCCATTGTGAGGCTAGAGAAGTTACCGCTAACGTAAACGATGTTCGAGAACTGACAAAATGTATGGAATTCACCTAGACGCGACGGTCAGACCGTCAATCCTATAACATTTTTGATAGCGATAACAAACGCCGAAGGCGTTGGCTAGGGCCACTGGAATATAACTCCACCTTACCCTGTATCACCATCTCCATATAAGTCAACTCCTGTAGCACCTCATACGTCATTTCCCTCTCGCCCATCACGTCGCGGATCTCCCTTCGCATCTTCTCCTGGACCTCAGGGTTGGCAGCCAGCTCCAACAATAAGAAGGCCAGGGTGGAAGAGGTCGTCTCGAAACCGCCCAGGAATATTATAAACGCGTTGGCTGATATCACCATGTCCGCTGAAATATAATTGAGTAGAAAGCTAGAATTTTTGTTTTGAGTTTTAGTTAGATTAATGAAGATAAAGGGGTACCTAATGATCGAGGTAAGGTAACGGCCTAACGGCACTAGGAACAAAGTAACAATATTCGACAAATGATTCTTATTCAAAGAAGATAAGAGTTATTCATATGTTTTACAACAATCAACCCCTACGATCTTAGAATGAAAATGCCTGACAGCTAAAAGTGTCGAACACTGGTTCACCAGCGACCTTAGGTAAAATAACTAATTTTAACCTCAATTATTATATACAACAGGTGTGTTCTAACGTCTAAGTTTCACGCCTATTTTGGTCTGTCTGTGGATTCGTAGCTCCCAACAAGGGCGTCGTCAAGGAGGGGCAGGGCAAATCGACAATCGTTTTTTTTTGCCTATAGGTACTCTCCCATCCTCTATACTTCCACTAGTACTTCTAGTGTGGATCATTACTATTACTAGCTTCTGCCCGCGACTGCGTCCGCGTGGAACTCGTTTATATCGTAGCTCCATACAAATTTTCACCCTCTATTTCACCCCCTTAGGGGATGAATTTCGGGAAAAAATATCCTATGTCCTTTCCCAGGATTCAGACTATCTTTGCATCAGCGGTATAAGCGTGAAGAGGTAACAGACAGACAGACAGATACACTTTCGCATTTATAATATTAATATAGATAATATGGATTAGCTAAGTTTGCATTATTCATTGACCTTTACTTGCAAGTCCTATAAAAATGAGTAACTTACTGATCTCCACGTCATCGTCGTCTTTGCAGGGCTTGTTGTTGTTGCGGTCGTCGTTGCGAAGAGCCATCATCATGTCTATGAAGTCCCCGCGTTTCTCGACGACGCCTGGGACAAATCATATAGCAAATAAGGATCAGAAACAAAATGGCGCTAAAGAATTGTAGGAGTCTGTGCCTGTATTCTCGTGTTGCTGCGCCCTTGCAGGGTGTCACATGTATACCTATTCCTGTTTGTTCCACCTTGAATTGTAATATGATATGCAATAAATGATTGATTGATTGATTGATTGATTGATTGTATTTGAAAGTAGCTTAGGCCCTTAGGGCCTGTGGTTTGATAAGTAGTTAAGACTGCACCGAGCAAACGTCGAGCGTCCAGTGGCGCCCTCTTTAATATTATTATGTTTTCTAATGAACTAAAGAGTTTCCTCCAATCAGACGATACGTTTTTGTAGAGCAAATAAAAACACAATTTCATAATTCATTCATAAATAATTCATTAATTAATTAATTTATTAATTCATTTCACAATTTCTGTTGTCATTACGCCCTAATTTAGTCCCTTGATAAAGCATATACTATTTTTGTAGCTCACCGTTTTCTCGGTCCCTCAGCACGCTGGTGACGATGTTGTGGAAGAAGTCGTGCGTCTTCCTCGGGATGATCTTCATTCTGAAGAAGAGCGAGAACGCCGGCCAGAACTGCCTCATGGTTCTGGAACAGATACAATATAACACTTATAGGAATATTCGCCATATCAGGGGGGGTTACCATGACTTACTAAAGCAGTTCAGTCTAGGTTGAGAGAAAGGGACTGAGCTATATAACTGCTATAACTCTGTCCGTTTCTCTCAACCTAAACTGAACTGCTTAAGTATGTTATGGTAAACCCCCTGGGACTAAATTCACACAAATTTACCTATTGGTCAATTTACCTAGCCAAGATGCAAAGTCTGCTAACGTTTCTGTTTTCTATCGGCTCGAATTGTATACCTACTGACAAGGTCACGGTACGTTGAATTGCCACAAATGTAGACCCACTTTTACATGCCTTTAACAGACACAGTGGTACAATGTTGTAGAGAGCCGGATAATACGGGATAACCTGACAAGGTGGTTAGTTGGAGGAGCGTGTAGTAGTTTAACATAGACGCGTCACTATGTAACTTGCAAAGTATGTATGTATGTATGTAAGAGTCAAATCTTACAAGTTAAATTTGACCCACTTCCCGGTTTCCGATGAAGCTGAAAATTTGCATACGCCTTTAGTTCTGATGACAATACAATAATATAGTATGATCGAGCTGGTCTGATGAAGGAGACTCAGGGTGGCCACTCCTAAATTACACATGATGAACCCATCGTGGGGTTGTTAGAATTGTCTTGACGAGTAGATGACGACTGTGAAAAAAAGTAGAGTCGGCCACAAAAGCTTGTCCCAAAAATATTTTATTTTTGACAGAAACTTTTTCTGAACTATAAATAGCAAAGACTTACTTCTCAAACAAATTAAACAGCGACATTTCATAGAACGCGTTCAACGCCACTGCAAACGGGTCATCCTGGTTGTCCATGACATGACTCCGGACGCCGAAGGCACATGGCACGATGGCGTCAGCTGTGTACCCTCCCACCAGCCGTTCGGAGTCCACCACGACTGAGTCTGAATGCTTGGAGGGAAGGGCTTCGACACGCTTGACGAACTCCTGGGCGGTGTTCTCTATTATTGGGAACATTCCTTTTAGTTTGTTGGGTCTGAAATTAAATTAGATGATTATTAAATCAATAAATATAACAGGACAATCTCACACCAATGGACCTAGTCCCAAACTAAGCTCTAGGCTTGTACTATGGGTACTAGACAACGATATAAATACTTATATAGGGAAATATATACTTAAATACATTAGAAAACATCCATGACTCAGGAAAAAATATTCGCGCTCATCACACAAATATCTGCCCTTACCGGGATTCGAAGCCAGGACCGCTAGCTTCGTAGGCAGGGTCACTAGTTCACTACCCACTAGGCCAGGCAGCGCGTCGACAAAATTGGAAAAAAAAAATATAAGGAAGTATACGAAGGTATACGAGCATAGGCTATCTGATCTCATAGGCGTATGAATGAATGAATGAATGAATGAAATCGTTTATTGCTTGAATGAAAGTAATTACAGTGGTGTGGTGTTACAAATTCTCAAGATTACAATCCTACGACTCCATTGCCAACCCCGAGTTTAGTACTCGGGGTTGGCCTGAAATGCCTTTATGCTAGTAATTAGAAAACATCTTAGTCTAATTATATATATTTTTTTTAGAGTTGTTGGTATTTCTGAAACTCTGCCTACCCCACTCTGGGAACGAAGGTATGACATGTATGTAAACTTGTACTCACGAGAATATTGGCGATATCTTGGCCCGCAGCCTCCTCCACTCCTGCCCCCGTAGGAACAGCACGGAGCCCGCCAGAGGGTCTACTTCCTCATTGAAGAAGAACCCTCGGTCTACGAAGTGGCCGAAGTCGGGGACGCACACCCGCTTGATCAGGCCCGGGTCTCGGATCACTAGGGTGCGCTGGAAGAATTGATGCGTGCCTGGAAGTGGAAGAGGTGTTTTTTGGTAAGAAGGCAAACAAGAAGTCAGTATCTGATGGTAAGTGGGCTATAAGGGTGAATTGCAAAAATATTGTACATAGTTAAGGGCTTAATTGAGGCAACGTTAACTTTCTTCAATTGTTTTTCCTTTGTGTAACGAAAGTTATGCATATGATTATATGACTAATCTTCGTTACACAAAGGAAAAAGTTAAGGATTGTTAAGGGTTTTTTAATTGAGCCCTTAACTATTTATGTACAATATTTTTGCAATTCACCCATAAAGCCCTTAGCAATTTTGAGTCGCAAGACGCAAATGCGTTGCTTATCCTATGGACTAATACGGAGTGCCTCTATGCTAATCATTTTTGTAATTTGTGTGTGTGTGTGTGTGTCAATGAATTGGGTCTGCGTAGATGGTGCTCTATAACGATTCTGATTATGAAAACTAGAAAATGTAGAGTTTTATAATTACGTTGTCGCTAGTCTACAAGCTCTCAAAATGGTTTCAACGAATTTTTCTTTCGCTATATCTTTCACACTCGTATTTGTACCGTAAGCGATTGGGTTCTCGCTTGCACAGTCACCGTGTCTATTACTCTAGTATATTAATGTCTATGGACCGAGCTATACCAGTTATACAGCTCTGTCCCTTTCTCTCAACCTAAACTGAACTCCTTTAGTATGTCATGGTTACATTGGTTACCGAGAGCGTCGGTAACCTAGTGGCTTAGGGGGTCAACTAGTGACCGTAAGGATCCGAGTTCGAACCCCCGCGGTCACCATGTAACAATGAGTCTTTCTAACTTAAGTACATTACCCGATGCTCTTACGGTGAAGGAAAAACATCGTGAAGAAACCTGCACATTCGAACAACGGAATGTGTAAAAGGGTAATTGGACAAAAGATCCTAAAGGGCTCATCTATAAGAAAATATAAATAAGATACACTGGTTACCCCCCAATTCAGCCGTTCTGGCGTGATTGAGTAGCAAACATCCCAATTTTGTATACAAGGTGCTAACAAATTAGTCACAGGTATTTTTACAGCTGATAGTACTCGGTTCTCGGAGTACATTTAAGTATGAAACATCATAGGTTTTCTTATGTTTTTTTGGAGAAAACTAGGAAACAAATTTGCTACGTTACACCCTGTTAATAAGATAATTAAATGAGACCTCTTTAGACATTCTAGAACCTCTTTAAACTATCATTCAGACGCTAGTATTTAAAAAAAAATGAATACAAAGGTTCCTTAATTACAGTTAAAAGTTAATTGTGTTAATGTAATGTATTATCATTTAAAATATCCGTGACTAATTTGTTAGCACCTAAGGCCCACTTGCGTGGACCAGAGTTAGCGTCTTAACCCGAGGTTAGGCGGCAAACCACGTACAAAAGTAGACGCTTAACTCTGGGTTAAGGGCTAACTCTGGTCCGCGCAAGTGGGCGTTAGGGCCACTTGCACGCAGAATTTAACCCTGGGTTAAGGCACTAACTCGAGTTAGTAGACGTCAGATTCATACGATAACTGACATTTTATTTCTCATTTCTCTTGGTCATGACGATTGCAACATTATCATGATTAATGAACGTCGAAATATTGGAAAACGCTAATTAAAAATATTTTACTTCGTGGTAAGACGTCTTGCTCTTAATAATATGAATAGGCAAATTAAAAACTCGGGAGCCTAAATATGACTGCGTTTATCGCGTGAATATATTTAAATAAACCGTCACTTTCTGACACGTGTATACTTATACTTATGTATGAGAGTGACGGATGCTTTATCCGACCTTTTGGCCGAAATATGTTTGCCCGAATGTATCGTTTCCCAACCTTTTGCCAACCCGCTTTTTTTTCTGTAACTGTAAATATTGCAGAATTTATGTCAGTACCATCGTGTAGAACCCTATAAGTCATTCACATTCGGAGATAACTATTTATGTATGTATGTATGTATGTATGTAAACTCTTTATTGGATAAAAAAAAAATTACAAGTAAATTCGTACATAAACTTAAGGTTAAAATGTACAAAAGCGAACTTATCCCTTTGAGGGATCTCTTCCAGTACCAGTAGTTATGTCCAAGAAATAGATTTTCTTTACAGATAACCGTTAAAAAGAACAGTCATCTATGAGGTAAATAAAATGTCGCTGGGGAATATCGCTGGAGTTATCGTATTCTTGAGTGGAGACCGCGTGGAGGACGCCCACAGACTAGGTGGAGTGACGATCTTCGCAAGGTGGCTGGCAAGAGCTGGATGAGAGTGGCCACGAATCGTGCTCGTTGGCGTGCAATGGGAGAGGCCTATGTCCAGCAGTGGACTAATATAGGCTGATGATGATGATGATGAAATAAAATGTAAGATTTCTCTGAGAGGAAAATAAAATTCTCGGAGATACCCAGTTAAGGTGGAAACCCATTACACCATATCATGCTAAGACCGTGCTATGAACGTATTATTCCTTAGTATTAAAATGTTAGTCGGTGACAGAACGGTCTAGTGGGCATAGTTCAATATGCACTAAGAATATTTTTTTGTCTGACACGTTCATAGCACGGTCATAGCATGATACGGTGTAATGGGTTTCCACCTTTATACTGGAGGAAAGAAAAACTTCACAGATTACCAGTTATATGGCCACGGGTACCTCCAAGGAACAAGGGTAATGTACCCGTGACACTCCCAACGCGAACACGAATCGACACCTCGTTTGTCCGTCTCTATCTGTCCGTCTGTCAAGGCCTTTTTTCCCAACTTCCAGCGAGAAATTGGTAATAGTAGTACTCATAGGGCCTTGGAACGTCTGTGGCAGTTAACCACCAATCTTAAAACTACTTTATTTTAACCCCGACGCAAAAAGAAGGGAGTTGTAAGTTTGAGGTGTGTATCTGGGTGTCTGTGTACCGGTCTGTGGCATCGTAGCTCCTAAACGGGTAAACTGGTTTGGTTGCGGTTTTTCTTATTTAAAAGAAGGTTTTCTAGCGGTGGTTCATACCTAGGTTTTATGTAAATCGATTGAGCCGTTTCAGAGATATTAACTCTGAAAGAAGGGAACGCCGTTATGGGTTATTTAAACGTTACTTACCTAAAAACTTCAAGTCCTTGTACTCATCATAAATCCTCTTGAAACACATCCCTCCTTGTTCTTTAAACAGCACCACAGATAAAATATGTCCAACCAAAGGCCACGCGGGGGGTGAAAACACCCCCCTATCCGACCAATAGTCATGGTCATATGTCAACACTACCAACACACCGGCAAAAACCACGGCACACGCGTTAATATACCATAAACCCACTATCCCGAACGTCCAATATTGGAAACACCAAAGAAATAACACTAAATATTGCACTGATGACCGTTTAAAGCCCAACATTTTGATTATAATAGATTAAACTAATTGGAAATAATCTTTCTCCATTTTGGCCGTTACGTTTTAAATTTGATGATTCCAACACTCATATTAAATAATAAATAAAAAACCACCTTGGCCAAATTAAATAAGAATCTAAAACAATTCACTCAAAAAAGCACTGGCTGTTTACAAATAAAAACGCGAACTGTCAATCGTTCAAATTTGGAACGGGGTTATGGCGGCCGAGTTAGCGCAGCGATTGTGCTCAAAAGCCAAATGCGCTAACAAACGGCGACGCAAGCGCACGGTGCTGTAACAGAGAAAGTTTCCACAGAGACGCAATAGGATAGTAAAGTTACGAACGCCGGAATACGCTGATTTGACGTTGGTCTCGGAGTCTACAGATGTAGTGAATAATCCTTTCCCATCGTTTTTGGTCGGATAACTTCGTATTTATCTTGCTTTCTCAGTTGACTTATTGATGGGTACTGAAGCTAATTGAGAAAGCTAGATAAATACGAACTAATCCGACAAAAAACGATGGGAAAGGATTATTCACTACATCTGTAGATGATATATGCTACCTACTGAACTGGATGGGTAACTAGTAAGCAGTTAATACCAAACTTCTGATGCCCTATCCCTTTCAAATATTCTAGACTGAATCGAGAGATAGAGATGGGAGATAACTAAGTTCAAAAGTTTTTTCAAAGTAGGGCCTGTTATCAACTTAATTAGATACCTATCATGCTCACTTTATGTTAAATTCTCTTCATAATCATAAGTACGTAGTAATGTTACACTATTAGTTAGGCTCCAATAGGTTTCGCTTGCATAATTGTAACTGCATCTTCTTTAAATGTTGTTACGGCTTGTTAAGGTTCAAATTGGAGTGCATCAGTATTTATTGTTAAGTTTTCGCGAGAATGTAACATCTTTAGCCCGCGTTCAATTTGTTCGTCGCTATTCCCTTAGGAGTCAAATAATCCAATTAAAACTAAAATCCATTGAAAAATTGGTACCTATTCCAAACTGAAAATTGTTTATTATCTTATTCTAATATCAATGTTTTTTTCTAGTCAATAAGTTTATCTATGTTCGCTTCAAAAACTCAAAACATAATAAAGATTTAAAAAAAATATTTTTACTTAATCCCTTCGTAATGTTTTTCAATTTAGAATGCATACCATATAAGGCATAGACAATACAAAAAAAAAAGATTAAGTAAAAAAAACTTTTAGCACATGCATAAGTTTTTACTCAATTTCACCTAAAGATTCACTAGTAGATAATGCTTGAATCATAATCCTTTTGTACACTTTTGAAATTTTATAAAGTACATAAAAAAAATGGCCGCCGCTTGCAAAAAAAACACGTAGAGTCCGGCCCTGGAGATCTAATCTTGCGTCACTAGGTCCGGTCATCTTAACCTGGATTGCTCCAAACATTAACACATACTTCGCCTACTACAGCCACTATAGGTCAATTCAAAGAGCTGCCACGAATGGATTGAATGGGTTGGAATGAATGAATTAAACTGTACATGTGTGAATGAAATACAGGTTTTGAACTTTTTTTTTGACAGCTACAAATGTCAAACGTAATTATAATATGGCCAGCTTTTAAGAAACAGTGCGTTCTTTTTTCGGTTCGTGGTGTAATTATTAATAACCGTTAAAATAAAAAATACCATGTAGGTACGTTAAACAAAATATTTTAGCTAATTATCAAACATTAACTCTTTCAAAATAAAATGTACTTACATTGTATTCAACCTTTTACCTACTATTGGACAATTAGTGCCAACATGAGAAAAATGACACTAATTTGATATTTCACGGAGTTTTCAAGTAATAAAGTTTGTTTCTCCATTCCAGTGTTTGTTTTTCACTTAGTAGGAAGAAACAAACCTTATGTGAATACTTGAAAACTCGATTCTAAATAAAACGGGCAAATACGCACACACACACACATAAACTCACGCCTTTATTCCCAGAGTGGGGTAGCAGAGCTACAGAATTACCAACAACTATAAAAACTTTGTGATAATTCTGTAACCACATTTTGCACACTTAGGCGAAGATGTTTACCAGTGTATTAGTGACAGGTTGCAAGCCCATCGCCTAACAGTACTACACGCCTTTATTACCTTAGTCGGCTTTTACGACATCCACGGAAAGACTTGGAGTGGCACTATTCTAATCCGGCAACCACACGGGCAAATACGCTTAAAACTTTCCTGATTTGTAATGAATCTAATAATGTAAAATATCACAAAAAAAACTGATGTTTTAAACATGACATTAAGCATTTTTCGTGACACGGACTTAAGGGAAAATCACCAAAATTCAGATTAAAATTATGAATATCTCAGAAACTACCTTCTACATGACCTAATTTGCTCCAAATGAACTCTACTATGTCTCAATATCCAGTCACCCTGTATTTTCATACATAAATAGTACTCTAATAAAAGTCTTATCCATGTTATGCTTTCGTCACTACATTGCATCCATCAGCTGCCCTTTAACTATCATATTGTCAACGTTATTATAGCTCTTATTTAAATAAGAGAACCTAAAGGTGGCCGACTTAAAAACATATCATTATAGCATGTCAAAAGCAATATGCTTTTACGGAGTAGAACAGAGCGTGTGTGCTGTAAAGTCACGAGCAGACCTAGGAATATTCGGGGCAAAATTAAATGACAGCTAGGGATTGCCTATATCGATAAACTCAATTATCGATGCTTTTCCCATCGGATCCCTTTGACTGCCATACATATGGTTGGTCATAATGTATTGTTAGTCATACTTTTTTTTGTCATAACTTCTTTCAGGCTGAAGTTACAGCTTTTAATAAATGTTTATCGTGTAGATTAGTTAGGTTAGGTTAGGTTAGTTTTATACAAAATCTGATAAAATAGCCGTGTCCTGAGAAAAATGCATTATGACTTGCGAAAATTATGACTTAAAACACATTATGACTAAAAATTATTATGGCAGTCAATAGAGACCCTTTTCCCATATATTAGTGATCGCTCCAAGTTTTGTTTGTAAAAATAAAATTTGATTGAAAGTATGCAATGAAACAAAATACCAGAATAATTCGGGTTATTCTTTATTTTAAAAGGATCATCATATTTTTTTTCCGTATTGTGAATTTCAGAATGACTGCCCCATTTACTATTGTTAAAATAAACGACTAGAATTTCTTAGGAGTAGAAACAATATGATGATGAATAGTGAAGGTAATATAAATCCTTTTAAAATAGAGAATGACTAGAATTATGTTGCTATTTTGCTTAATTTGCATACTTTAAAAATAAACTATTTTTACAATCAAAACTTGGAGCGATCACTAGTATATGGGAAAAGCATCGATAATTAAGTTTATCGATATAGGCAATCCCTAGCTGTCATTTAGTTTTGCCCCGTATATTCCTAGGTCTGGCACGAGATTTAATTTGGTACCCACCTTAGGTCCAAAGTCAATCTGACATGCAACATTAAAGTTGGTTTTCTTAAAGTTACAGATGACTTGATATCTCTAATGACATTGACGACTTCAAGCATATTTTTCTTGAAATGGGTCCCAAATTAACGCTCGTGACCGTACGTTATTTTGCTAAGATTTCGTATCGCATTACATAATCGACCTTATTGCAAACGTGTATACATATGTATAGTTTAACATATGTTTAATACGGCCATTCAATAGATCTCAGCAAATTGCGAAGATTTGTTACCTCACTATACTGGCCTCCTTAGAAAAAAGGGCGTATGTCTCATAAAACCGCGTATGTATTAGTGACCTTATTTCTTAAGATGGAAGGTTAAATTGACTTTGACTATCAAATTGCTCATGCGTCCTTTTTATTTAAGAAGGCAGTATAGAGCCATTATACTGTCAAGGACGTATGTACAGTCGAGTTCATAGATATATATTTTTTGGGACAATATCACACCAATTGACCTAGTCACAAACTAAGCTCAAGGCTTGTATTATGGGTACTAGACAACGATATAAATACTTACATAGAGAAATATATACTTAAATATATAGAAAACATCCATAGCTCAGGAACAAACATTCGCGCTCATCACACTAATATCTGCCCTTACCGGGATTTGAACCCAGGACCGCTAGCTTCGTAGGCAGGGTCACTACCAACTAGGCCAGCGCGTCGTCATGTGTATATATATACACGGTGGGGCCTGTAACTAGAGCAAAAACTAAAAATGTACATTCTTCTCCTCAAACTACGCAACGTTTGTTTGACGATTTTGAAAAAAAACTTGCGGTTTGAATTTTATTACATTTTAAAGTTAATTCGAACACGCAATGTAATATGAAATTGATTATGTCTGTAGAGTGACTAGACTGACAGGCGATGTCAATTAGACGGAGTTTTAAGTAGATAATAAATAAATAAATAAATATCAGGGGACAATCTCACACCAATTGAACTAGTCCCAAACTAAGCTCTAGGCTTGTACTATGGGTACTAGACAACGATATAAATACTTATATAGAGAAATATATACTTAAATACATAGAAAACATCCATGACTCAGGAACAAATATTCGCGCTCATCACACAAATATCTGCCCTTACCGGGATTCGAACCCAGGACCACTAGCTTCGTAGGCAGGGTCACTACCCACTAGGCCAGCGCGTCGTCCACACATACATACATTGAAAAATACTATTTACTTTGTTTGAAAAAAGATCAATCTAAAAACTTTATGATTTTAAAAAGTTGCTAAACAAAAGTTGTCTAGTTTGAGGAGTAGAATCTACGTTTTAATTTTTTGCTTTAGTTACAGGCCCCACCCTGTATATATAATGAGTACACTTTTGTCTCTTTAAACGCTGTGACAACTCGTGTATGGCAGCTTAAACATGACGTAATAGAATAGATCGTGTCATTTCATTGTTTAGCAGTTAGATAGAGTACATCAATTTGCCGGATTAAACTTTTTCCAAGTGACATAATATGTATATAAGGCGACTAATTTATGTATGTATGTATTACGAGCGATCCGCCTTCGCTTTGCTTCAGTTTAGGTATGTGAGTTTTCTGTAACACCCGTTTATAAACAAGAATCTATAATACATATAAACCTTCCTCTTGAATCACTCTAT
Organism: Acleris laterana; assembly: GCA_963966035.1. Taxonomy (NCBI): domain Eukaryota; kingdom Metazoa; phylum Arthropoda; class Insecta; order Lepidoptera; family Tortricidae; genus Acleris; species Acleris laterana. Next base: position 2,107,229 of record OZ014455.1, on the reverse strand, counting down.
CTATTGCTGAAAACTGGATTGAAATCCGTTGATTACTTTAAAAGATCTAAGCGAACAGACAGCGGAACCGACTTCATTTTATACTATGTAAAGATGTCAAACTGCTCATCAATCAATTTCTTTGTCTATACATACAGTCACGAGATTTAATTTGGTACCCACCTTAGGCCCAAAGTCAATCTGACATTCTACAACAATAAGGTTGAGTTTCCTAAAAGTTACAAATGACTTGACATCTCTAATGACATTGATGACTACAAGCATATTTTTCTTGAAATGGGTCCCGAATTAACGCTCGTGACCGTACTATAAATGGTTCCACACACTCCAACAAAAACAAACACAATATCTAAAAAGTGAATTTATTTTGTTTTAAAACATTTTTTTAGTTGACGATGATGACGCTCTCGGGAACGATGTCTGCGCTGTTGCCTCGGATCCCGGTCTGCTGCTCGATCCAGGCGGTGTGGGCACTCACGCGCGCGAATACTGGAAAACACACCTTATTAACTCACACACCGACAAGCTCACGAGCTACAGAATTACCAACCACTCCAAAAACCTGTAAACAATTCTGCAACCACATTTTGCACGATCAGGTTAAGATGATCAGGCTAACCTAACCTAACAGTACTACACACACAGCCATTATTCCCTTAGTCGTCTCTTACGACAACCAAATAAATTCATGAAATAGACTTGAGTCAGGCCCGGTATTCTAAGCGTTAAAAACCATAGTCTTTGACCTGTTATAGACGATGTGCGAGGAGGGAATTGATTTTTCTCAACACAAAGGGTGATGGGCAATCTTGTATGGGCCCCGTCCCCACCCTCCAACAGTCACGGGATGCATGTCTATGTTCATTAGGACCCAAAAAATACCTATTTTAGTAGCAAAATCGATGGGATTTAATGAAAAAAACCTTTCAAGACCCAAGCAAGGCAAGAATGTGTTCATTTTCAAACAAATTCCATACGATACGATTATGATTTCCCAAGAAAACCCCATATATATGGCAACCGTCGTCATAGTAAAAATACATTATTAAGTTTTTGAAATATTTATCTATTTTGGATATTATGGCAAAAGTATATTTAACCTTTGTTTGACTTTCGTTTTCGGCTTGAAGCCCTCCTGGGTGTATCTTACGGGTTAAGCAAAAACAACTTGAAATAGTATGTTTTAATACACTATTACAATCACTTTTTTTCATTGGATATAATTTAATTGTTGTAATTTATTAGAAAATTCCACCCCAAATTTTTAAATAATCATGTCATCCATAAAATGTCTGCTAAATAAATAAAGATATTAAAACAAAACTATTGGGTCAAATACAAAATTAATGAAATAGGTGTCTTAAAATTTTCTATTCTTTAGAATGAGAAAGTAAAAACCGTGAGTTATTTTTTTTTATCAATCCCAATTGACCTAGTCCCAAACTAAGCTCTATGCTTGTACTATGGGTACTAGACAACGATATAAATACTTATATAGAGAAATATATACTTAAATAGAAAACATCCATGACTCTGGAACAAATATTCGACCAGCACACAAATATCTGCCCTTACCGGGATTCGAACCCAGGACCGCTAGCTTCGTAGGCAGGGTCACTACCCACTAGGCCAATCGTCGTCGTCGTATGTTGATAGGTAACTACTCACGCGCATTGTTTTCGTCGCCGGCCTCTGTGAGGACTCCGATCAGGACTCCTTCGCTCACCAGGGGTGCTCCGCTGTCGTGCTGTCAATATTGTCACTTGTTAGTTTTATAGCAATATCTTTTCAAGTTTCGCAGTTTTCTCCGAACATACATACTAACTTACACAAACTTTTGTATATATAATATTAGTGTGATAAGTCTGATTAGATAATTATGGATAAATGTAAGTACCTATACATATAACTGATATAAGGATTGAGCAAATGAGATCGTACCGTGGAGACTGCGAGTTCATCAGCGGAGGCTGCGAGTATGTTGAAGAAGGCGAGGACCTGCACGTCGGCACAGCTCAGCTGGTCTCCAGGACCTGGCGAACAGAGGCATTGGGTAAACCAGGCAAATTCCAGACAGTAAATGGGGCAGCACTATAGCAACATGTCCCCACGTTCACTGCCTATTGCTTGTAGAACTTGCTCACACAATAAGAGAAGGGTTAAAAAAGTTTCTGTCGAAAATTATATTTATGACAGTGTTTCTGAAACCTACAGGTTGGAGTGCGGGGTAAGGCAGGGGGGGCTGACGTCACCCTCGCTCTTCAACCTGTACGTGAACGAGCTGGTCGCGGCGCTCAGCAGCCAGCATGTTGGCTGCCACGTGGATGACGTATGCGTCAACAATATCAGCTACGCGGACGACATGGTGCTGCTGAGCGCCTCGATGTGCGGGCTAAGAACGCTGGTTAAAATCTGCGAGAAGTATGTGACAGATCATGGTCTCATTTATAATGTCGCTAAGAGTGAGATCATGGTGTTCAAAGCGGGAGTTAAATGCCCACAGCATGTTCCACCCCTTAACCTAAATGGTAACTGCTCTCACCAGAGTAAAAGAATTTAAGTATCTAGGTCACCTGCTAACCGAAGACTTAAAGGACGATACGGACATGGAAAGGGCGCGTAGGGCGCTAGCGGCGCGAGCTAACATGATTGCACACAGGTTTGCCCGATGTTCGAAACCGGTTAAGGTGACTCTTTTCAAGGCTTTCTGTACTTCTTTGTACACCTGCACCCTGTGGGCCCAGTACACTCGTAAGTCGTTTGACGCCCTGCGCGTTCAATACAACAACGCGTTCAGGGTGCTGTTGCGGCTGCCGCGCTACTGTAGCGCCTCGGGGATGTTCGCGGAGGCGCGCACCGATTGCTTCTTCACCACTCTGCGCAAGCGGTGCGCGTCCCTGCTGAGCAGAGTGCGCGCCAGCCGCAACAGCGTCCTGGCTATGGTCGCGAACCGCCTGGATTGTCCGTACATGAATCACTGCATTAGTCTTCATGTTCGGACCCAGGCGACTCGCGATCGTAAGGTTATGTAAAAATAATAATTGTATATATATTAGTCAATGTATTACTAACGTACATATAAGCATAATCTCTTTTTTGTCACTAACCAAATGAATCACAGTTATTTGAAATAAATTATTTGAATTTGAATTTGAATTATGAGGCAAGCTTTTGTTCTCGACGTTCCTTTACACAGTCACTGTCTATCTATGGAGACCAAAATAACGAGTCTAAACACTTTAGGTCTAGTTCTTTCTTTTTGCGTAGATTCTGTTGCCACTTTCCGACTCAAGGAAAGCTCTTAGACACGATATTATTGCCTAGTCATGGACAGATCACAGATCATTCAAAATACGGTTCAAAATTAATAGTTTTACCCCCTTACTTATAAACGTGGAATAAGCTTGCAACAGATTATGCCATGCTTTGTCCTTATCTGTTATTGTGACATTCGCATCTGACAGAAAGTGACGTTTATGAGTAAGGGACTAAACTAAAGAAGCCCATCTGGTTTTTATATTGTAATCTCACTGTTGACGCTATGACAGTTATTAACAGCAAGCTTAGCAAGAGCTAAGGTCAACAATAAAATTACAATATCAAAACAAGATGGGCTAGTACAATGTGGAATAGAGTATAACCGCGGCCTTGAATCTCTTCGCGACGCTTTCACATCACATACATATTTATTTTCAAATCGTCTCTTCAAATCTTGCCACCTAACGTTCAACTCGCTCCGCTCATTCCCGAAATACCAGTATTTTAAAATACCTGATTCTCAATATATCGGAATCCCAAAACTAAACATACAAATTAGGGTATTATTTATCATAATTTACCCAACATTTTCTGGTTTTTTGAGAACCTGGTAAAAAGAGTAATTTGGTATTTTGAAATACTGGTATTTTGGGAATGAGCGACTCGCTCTACTAGGGAGAGCTGAGAGTCAAATACACAAAAGAACTCTAAAAGTTAAATATAACCTTGTTAAAATAACTTACTGCGGTCCTCATTTTGGCCATACGCGCAGAACTTAGCACTGCTATCGACGGACGCGGCAGAAGCGGGCAGAGGGATAGGCGCGATGTTCGCTGTGAAAAAAAATACATTAAAAAGGTAAACGAGCACACTACATAGGGAACATTTGTTTGTTTACAAAGAGACATTCTTATTACTTTAAATCCCGCTGGAATACTTTGAATAGAACAGTACGGGCCCAGCCCAGTATAAGCATCTCCTATGTCAACCTCTCTGTCGTAGGAATGCCTGCAATATGTGTATTAAAATAAGCTTCCCGATAACCTGAACATTTTGCTGGTCTTGGATTTCGAATCTAAGCTCACAGAGTGGCTATTGCGACATTTGTTTTATAGTAAAAGCTAAGGCTAAGGGAATAAAGGCGTATAGTACTGTTAGGCGATGGGCTTGCAACCTGTCACTAATACACTGGTAAATATCAAATGTGCAAAATGTGGTTACAGAATTATTATTGTTGGTAATTCTGTAGCTCTGCCTACCCCACTCTGGGAATAAAGGCGTGAGTTTATGTATGTGTATGTATGTTTTATACTGTTAACGAATATTTGTATCATAAGGATTGTTAAAATTGAAATTGCTGACAGTTAAAATAAGAAATTTTGATTTAATTAACTATAACGTTTCACATTATTTTACTAAAATATACATATTGATTTTTGTTATTTGTGAAACATAGAATTAGGACTTCTATGCATGAAATTTCTTAAGTTTTAAGTACCTACCTAAATATTGTAATGCCCTTTCAGGGCGTCCATGTGGAACTGACTAATCTAGAATAACAACACCTTTCTTTTCAATGTATGTGCCTCCTTGTGACAACAATAAATGATTGATTGATTGATTTATTGATACAGACTAAGTTACTACGAAGCATATAATCTTAAGCTCGCAAATGAAGTGTCAACGTTGAGGAAATTGATGGAATGCCTCTTTTTAGTCATCCCGCGCCGGGAACATTGGTGCTAGGTAATAATTTCAACCTGCAGTAAACTTAGGCTAAGTCGATACTATGACATTTCAAAAAAGTTTATGAAGGATTAAAAATATGTGCTGTTTTTTGAGTCAGACCATATCTTTAGCAATATATGGCCTAAAAGAAGATGTAGTGACTAAGATTGAAAAGGGCATGCTTCGATGGTTCGGTCATTTGGAAAGGATGGATGAAAGAAGATTGACGAAAGAGATATACAGATCGAAAGTGAGTGGACGGGCCGGAAGCGGCCGCCCAAGAGTATGAATATGCACAAGAGTTTAGATTTATGGCAAATGACGACTCCATAGCTTGCTATAGTATTACCGTGCGATAAAACTCCGATGCCTAGTTATGACTACGACTATAAAAATATACAACAATTTACCTGAAATTTTAAGACAAGAAACAAATGACCGTATTTTTTTAAATAAACTCAAACAGTTACTACTTACTAAAGCTTACTACACAGTAAATGAATACTTAGACGATAAATTATAATAATACAAATTAGTAAATTAAACATTGAAGGTATTTTGTAAGTTGTACAAAAATACTTTTTTTTTCTGAAGTCTTTTCTAATTATTAAAACGATAAGTCTCCCTCTCTCTGAATATGTTTGCTGTGCCCAACAGGGTTCATAATTGAGAAATTTATTATATTTCCATCTCTGTAAACATTATGATTGCAATAAAGTATTGAGTATTTAGTATTGAGTATTAAACTTAGCCGCATTGCGCTGTCTACAGCACCAGCTCGGGACGATAACTTCAATGACGCCGAGGTGGGCCCAGCAGTTCCAGATGAAGCGAACACAGATAAAGCTAGCACATGTGAAGTCAGCTGGGGATGATACTCACCAGGGTCGAGGACTATCTATCAGACAAAAATGCATGGTCTAAACCCGAAACATAGTCAATAATAATTTGATCAATTGCAAAAGCTTTATCTTGTCTAGGGGACACCGTTGATGTAGGAAAACATATCGAAACTTTTATGTGGTCATCTTGCACCATGTAAAGTTATAAACAAATATGAGTAGGTGGGTTTTTGGTTTTTATTTTTTCCTTTTTCTTCCTTTATCTCTCACGTAAGATTTTTGGCATGTTTTCCTGCTGCTCTACGCATGTTATTTGATATTATATTGAATTTAATATTTATTGCTTTATATAATGCTAGATTAAGTAGTACCATTGTAATATGTTTAAAAATAGACTGACTGCTGAGTTTCTTGCGGCGTTTCTTCTCAGCAGTGTCTCCTCTTGGGAAGCGCTGGTAGATTCTTGACGTGTAAAAGTGCCCGTACGGCCTACTTACTGAATAAATGTCTTTTTTGTCTTTTTACCAGTGGTCTGGACCTCGCTGTTGAGGGCGACGAGGGCGATGTTGTTGATACCGCTCTGCTGCTCCCAGCTTGGGTGGAGCCTCACCGCGCTGGTCTCTAGCACCAGCGTGGGACTGATCACCTGGACAGCACCAAATCGGACCCAGATGAAGCGAGCACTGGGGACGAAGATTTTAGAGGTTATCACCATTACTAAAAGTTAAGTATGCATGTATGTATGGGTATGCTCGCCGAAGCTCACTCGGACTGTTTTCAGGCGGTTATACGCAAAAAGATAGTGTCGCTTTTGGTTCGCATTAGACAAAGCCCCAAATACATTCTGAACGCGATTACGGACAGATTTGACTGTCCCATTTAAAAGTTCTGGATAGGACAAATCAAGGGAACAGGTCAAATTGTAATGTAAAAATTTAAAACCAACCCAACATTTTAAAAATAAGTTTACCCTTTTTTTAATTTATATGGATGACTATTAGCCGAAATATATATATTTTTTTAATTAATCATAGAGTGTCCTTTGGAGCTGTTATTGACAATGAATGTGCCTGTTTTCCATAAATAAGTACGGAAAAACGAGGAACGGGAGGGGACCTGGGAGCTTAGTCAAGATACAAACGCTACTAACATTTTACTTTTCTATCGTTGAAAATGTATGGGATGACTCTTGTGTTACTATAAACCACGTGGTCAACTGTCATCCCATACATATTGAACGATATTTTGGCTAGACAGTTGTCAGTTTACCAAGGATTGATTGTACTCTTTATCAGATCTCGATACTCACTCTTTGACGGACCACGCGGAGGTGAGGACCCAGGTGGAACCGATGAGTGCGCCAGCGCCGGTCTCGAGCAGGCCGCTCACCGACACGGCCAGGCGGAGGTGCACGAGCCAGGGGTTCTCGCCGAGGGCGGCGACCGTGCGCTCGCTAGCGACTAGAAAGTAAAAAGATAAGACGGTCAGCGAAGCTGTGGCGACCTAGCGACATCTAACGGCAACATGTAGAACCAACTCGCCAGCGCCACCAGCGTGAGACAGCGGAACTAAAGTGTTCTACATCGCGCTAGCGCAGTTCATACAGTCAGTTGACATATATATACCACTTCCAACTCCATTCCAATGGACTTCGGTCCCCAGGCATAACACCCGCCTGGAAAGATAACTCTCTAGTTGTCCTCTTTTCTACAAAGCATTGAAGCATTGTCGGCGTGCTGGCCTAGTTGGTAGTGACCTAGTGACCCTTGCCTACGAAGCTAGCGTTCCTGGGTTCAAATCCCGGTATATTTATTGAATGGCTTACAAATCAAGCTACAAATATTATGATCACTACATATTGATCTAAATCTAAACTATGTGTAGATACCTACACAAAAAAATGACGTTGACTAAATACCTAAAAAGTTTACCTAAAATCTGGTAGTATTGTGCCTATCTAAGACGATGGCACCAGTCTTGGACACTTTTAGCTGACAGGCGCCAGTAATGGACACTTAACTACTAATTCACAAATAAATAACCTTATCTTCTGTAAAATATGAATCAAGTGTCCATTATTGGTCTTTGTCCATTACGCTTACGTCACCCTAAAGGTATGTATAATAATACTATCTATAGATCTACTCACCCGCAACGCTGGTACTGCGGCCCTGCAAAAGATTAGTTTATTAGAGAACCATCACGAACAAAACTCCATCTTATTCTATTTAAATTTGATTGACCTCGGCACTCTGCTTCTCACCGACCTAAATCATTCCATCTTTCTACAATAATATTGTAAATTGACGACCCGCCATCGCGCCATGCCTCGGTATTGCAGAGCCCTAGCCAAGATGAACGTTAACTAGTTTTTCTATTCGTTTCGTTTTTCCATATGTTTTACGTAAACTAATACTTCCATTCCGATCAATCAAAGAATTGATTCAACTTTTGGTACCTAATTAGCTATTTTAAAGTAATCGTCGGATTTAGCAGCTTAACAGTAAGTTAATACGAGATAACTATAGATAACCCGCTGTTTATCAGTAATTACAAAGTGCTTATTATTGACACAGTCAATAATCTAGAATTCTTTGGTTTTTCCCACTTGTCACGTTATTTACCTAGCCAGAGTCACAGAATTTGATTGTTGTAACCTTGTCGAATTTAGTTGTAAACCGTTTTGATGATGTTTAGATTCACAAGTATCAAATTTTTTATCTTTTAGATTTTTATGCAACCCGCTTACACACTCAGCTGTTGGAACGTGCAGGTTTCCTCACGATAATTTTCCTTCACTGTAAGACCATCGGGTAATTTACTTCAAAAAAACTCATAGGTAGGTACAGTCACGATCTTTAATTTGGTACCCACCTTAGGTCCAAAGTCAATCTGACATTCTACAACAATAAGGTGTAGTTTCCTAAAAGATACAAGTGACGTGACATCTCTAATGACATTGTCGACTTCAAGCATATTTTTGTTGAAATGGGTCCCAAATTAACGATCGTGACCGTACAATCAAATACAAAAATATGTTTCGAAGAATCCTCTCATAAACATGTTACTAAGATCTTAAAAAATGTGCATTGGGACATATTTTTGAGATGTTGTGTTCTCCCATATTTTTACACTTGACTGTACACTGTCACCATGACCGCGGCGGTTCAGTAACAAAACAACTTTGTTTCACTGCTTTCTTTCACTGCTAAAATCTTTTTTAAATAGTACTCTTGAAAGATGGTTTGGCGGCGGCAAACTCCAAAATTAGTGGCATCTTGTATCCCTACGGTGGCTACGGTACCCTAAGTGCGAGAGCTAGACTCGCATTTGACAAGGATTTTGCTACCAGCAGTTTTGTTTAAATATATATATTTTTTACTGATATCCCTGGAATCGTAAACTTTTGAGAATTCCTTAAGACTGCACCGAGCAAACGCCGAGCGTCCAGTGACGCCCTCATTACTATTACTTATTGTGTTTTCTAATTAACGAAAGAATTCCCTTGAAATCAGACGACACGTTTTTGTAGTGCAAATAAAAACACAATGTATGGAATATGTAACAAACTTTAATAACAATTAGGTACCTTTGGCCTGTTTGGCTTTTTTCCGTTAAGCTGACTACTCAAAGGTGAATTGTTATTAAACTATACCCTATAAGGTATGTTTTCATTTGTAGTACAAGGACCTCGTCCAATTTCTAGAAAATACTTTTGTTTATTAGAAAGCACAATAAAAGTAACGAGGGCGCCACTGCACATCCGGCATACGCTCGGCGCGGTCTTAAATATCTAACGTGTAGACAATGCTAGGTTAGGTTATATTTGATTTACAAAAAAACAGGAAAAGTAACTATTACTTAAAAAGATACATTATGACTTGCAATAAATATGACTCCCACCATACGAGGAAGTCAATGGAATATTGTTAATGAAATAAAGTTAAATTTCAAATTTCATCATTAGTCATAAAAACGAAAGAAATTCCTCTTTACTTCCTTTGCATTAGCTCTTTATTTCAAATTACCGTATTATGTACTATTTTTAGTACAAGGGAAATCTAGAGGCTAAAACACATTATGACTAAAAATAATGGGCTATCCCAGTATTCCACTCCCTCGAAATTATGTGGACATTTCACACTCTTTAATTTGACTCAACTGTGGTAGTTTTTAGTTAGTTTTTATTAATGAACTTTAGTAGATATTAAACCAACAAGTTGAGTCAAATTAAAGAGTGTGAAATGTCCACATAATCTCTAGGGTGTAGACAACTGGCCCAAAATAATTATGGCTGACTATACACCCCCAGCATACAGCATCTTTTCATGTAAATAAAGTACAAATTTACCCTAACAAGAACCCCTATTTTACCCAAGGCTTTCCCTAGGTGTAACACGCAAGGACTTCCCTGTTTACCGACGCAATCGTTGTCGGCCTGGGGCGATGCCTGCGTCAAATCAGGGAACAGCCGGAAAATGGGGAACATGCGGTACGGTACATTTTTCCTCAATTTGGCTCTTATGGGTTGGTGTAAACGTCAGTTTCAAAGGGAATACTTTTCAGTGGAAATATAAATCGCTGGAAATGTAAGGCACCACATACTTCTCGTCTATTAGAATGTGATAAAAAAGTTTTTTTATGTTAATTCACGATCATCATGACGGATTCAGTGAGCCTTGTTTCTAATCACTTAACAGTAAAATCTATATTTTTAAACTACGTATCGTTGACGTTAACGTTTAAGATTTAGAAGCAAGATGGGAAATCAAATTGTAAGAAAGTCTCAATCAAACCAAAAACGATGCAGTGACAGATACCTAGTAACAAGTAATAATAAGTACCTACTTTGATTAGCCAAATCATTGGTCATCAACTCATCACTGTCATCAGTGCGGTGTTATTCTCTTACGAAAAACGTAAAGACTAGTTAGTCTTCGGTACACCTGGGGTGTTATTCTCTCAAAAACAACGGACGGGCCCGCGAACGAGCGAAATCGCAGCGGCGAGCTTAGGTAGTCCCGTCAGAGCGAACAAAACACATTTTAGCGCGTGCATTTTCAATTAAGCCTTATACGTTCGATCCATCGGCAGAAACCATTCTGCTAAATTGAAAATGCACGCGCTAAAATATGTTTTGTTCGGGCTGACGGGACTACTTAAACTCACCGCTTGGACATTCACTCGTCCATCCGTCCGACCGTCGTTGTTCAATCACTACCCTGACGGGCAACGCAACGGCTATGTCGAACGGTCAATCGAGTGAGCCAAGTCATTCGAGCTCGCTCACTCGAAGGGCAAAGCGGGTAAGTAAGCTGAGAATGCACATCCTTAAAATGTGGTTTTTACGCTCTGGCCGGACATCTTCAACTCGCCGGTTAATATTTGCGCGTCGAGTTCAACAACGAGTTAGGTATTTAAGATAATCACCTACCTGAACTGAAGGCAGATTTTCAGCATGCTAAAATGCTAAGATTAAAAGATAAACCAATTTGGATCGATTAGAAAAAAACCACATCCGCTTGATAAAGTATCTGCAGGATGTTATCAATTAAGAAGTCTCATTATTATTCAACATTTTAAGTCTTATCTTCGGAACTTGCGAGAGCCTTACCCCAAATCTCAAGTATCTTATCTATTGATTCCTATGAATATGCAAAAAGACAATTACTTAATGAAAAATCTAGTGCCAAAAAAGGAATCAGATCCGGTCAGGATATTAATTATTAGCACAAAGAAGTAGGTACTAGATCGAAAAACGTCATCATAACCTAAAACGCCGGACAATCCAAAAGGTGGACCGACTATCACTCGCTATTCTACTAAACAAAACCATATCGCTTTTGACATGTTATCGTGTTACTTTTTCACTCTGCCGCCATTACTATCAAGTAAATAAGAAATGAGTTGGACGTTTCCATTTTTCTTTTCAATTTGTTTGTTGAAAAAGAAAACTTGCAGACCAAATTTTTCATAATATTTACAACATAGGCATTCAAACATCGTAAAAATCGGACTAACTAAGTATGGAAATTTTAGATTCATAATCTACTTAGGTACAGTCAACAGCATAAATAAGTGATCATTCCTGTACATTATCGCTTTCAATCGTTTCACAATTCTGTATAACATGTCAAACACGACGTTAAAGTGACAAGGTACATAAATGATCACTTATTTATGCTGTTGACTCTACGTGCATTTAACAGTTTTTTTTAATACAACGGCTTTGTTCCCTTCTCCATTTTTTTTACCCGTGAAAAGAAACTCATCAGTGCGCAAATTCAAAAAATAAATGTTTTTTTTCTCGAGTTACCTTATCCTTATAACAGTTATAATATCCAACGAGTTGTTAATAATATTTGTTTCATTACCTGAACCGCGGCCAAAGCGCACAGGAGAACAATCACGAAGCTCTTCATCTTTCCGTCGTCCAAGTTACTACTACATCCTAATTAACACAACCCAATTATTAGCCGTATATCAGTACGTCAATAGCGGTATCTAGCGATATCAAATCTCAGACAAGTGTTAATCCTGTGATAAAGTTGAATTAAAAACAATTATCGCGTGATTATTATGACGAGCGACTTAATAATTCAATGGGATTAAATAAGTAGGATTTGTAGTGGTATTTTAATATAAACTTGAAAAATAAAAATCGAGCTAAAAAAACCCGACTGCATTATTTATACTGTCGTCGATAATAATGTTAAAAACATAATAACACGTAAAATCCGATTGAAAAATGTTAATTTTATGTACCCCGTGTCTCGCCATCAAGACGAATCTAATGGCGTATCATTTATCATAGGAACGGACATACATACATACATACAGGTAAAACACATAACCCACCTTTCGCGCTTCGCCGCAGTCAGGTAAAAAGGAGGTTCTCAATTCAGTTGCTTTTTATGTTTGTTGTCACATTCATAAACCGATTAGGAAAAATATTTTTCATTTGATCCGACATTGGTCCCATTTTTATCAAAATCCAGTTCTGAGGAATCCATGATATAAAGGAAATCCTCAAATATTACTATAGGATTTAAAGGTAAGTATAATATTTTTAGTATAGTAGGAACTATTTAAAATCACGATTCCCACTTGAGAGCTTAACTGCCCGAACAATGGCATTGTTATCCTTTGTAAACCCAACCGTGAGTTACCTGTGCAAAATAAATACCATAAATAACAAAAGATGTCGTATGAATAACAATAGTATTCCTTCAAAATTAAGGATCATATTGTCATAGCATAGACATGTCTGTCTATGTTTGTTACAGGTGATATTTTTATAAAAATGCTAAATGCTCGACTCGGTGGTCCTTATTATCTGTCATTTCCAAAAGGATCTATGTGAAGTGTGTCCTATTCCAATTTGAACCTTATTCGCAAAACGGTAAAGTTGTAATTCATATTCATTTTTTTGTTATTGATGCATTTCATGTTGTACAGGTAGTTAGCGGTTGCGTTTAACAAAAGATAACAATGCCATTCATCGCGGATAAGTTCTCAAGTGGGAATCGTGGTTTTAAATAGTTCCTACTATAACAAGTGAAGCAATTTCATTCAGAAAGTAGCATTTCACAAAATCTAACTGATAAAGAAGACCATATATGGCCACCGGAACTGAAGCAATATAATATCCTAATATCTAAATATCCTAGTTTCTTATTAATTGAGAAGTTTTACTGTGTATGATACATTTTGGTTTTATATACGTCTGTTACAAATAAGAATAAAGTATTTCAAAGCGTAATTCTTACACCAGATGACAACGGAAAGGGGAACCACCATAACCTTAGAACTTGTAACATATTTAGAAAAGGGTGAAAATAATACGAAGCAATATATCCAATTAACTTTATTGTTCTTGGGGAAATTGTACTACTATTTACAAAAGAGATACAAGGAGAATTTCTTGTATGGAATTGTTCCAAGCACTTACTTATAGGATGTTTCCTTAAATATTCAAATATCTTTTTTTAGTTATTTACAATATTTCGTAAATTAAATTCTTCGTTTCTAAGTAAATCTGCTTTTAAATATTCCTAATAATAATAATCTGAAACGTATCTTAACCAGTAACATTGTAACTTGATACTCTTTCACGGTATATCTTAATCACGTTGTAAACTAAATTGTTCAAATCGATTCTTTACCATTAAATAAATATTTCTAGAGTTTAAATAGATTTTTCTTTTTCTTGAATCACTTTATAGTAGAACACAATTTATATGGCGTGTCGTGAATCTTCGTTCGCGCAGACACGACCAATTCCGAAAGCACGATTAAAACCCACGATCACACTTGTACGTAACAGTTATAAGGTGCAAATTAAATTGCATCTATTTTTTCCATCTCACTCACGCACGTTTGACGGCTGACTGAATGACACGCGCGCGTCAACATGGCGTCACTAATAACCAATAATAGCACAGAATACAACCGCACGACGCGTGGATCATGCTGATTGGTTCCCGCGCTTCGAAAAACCGTCTTCTGCGTAGGTACATCGGTATGCCATATCAGTTGTGTTTTACTGCAAAAGTTGTTAAGGCCATAACTTTTCCTCAAACCAATTGATTGGTATTATGTTTGTGGTTTGGGACTTTGAGACCATTCCTGCTGGCTGGCTTCTTTAGGTAGAGACCAGCTTTTTGAGCGTCGGGGTCGTTCAGGAGTCGCGGGAGCTGCAGGGTCCGCGCGCGCGTCGGGCTGCCTCGAGCGGGAGCGGGTTTTGGAGCGGCGCGGGCGGGAGCGGGAGCGCGAGCGGGAGCGGGAGCGCGAGCGGGAGCGGGAGCGGGAGCGTTGGTGAGATCTGAAAAGTAACAAATGGAGTTATTATAATAAATAGGTAGCCGTTTATCAAACGCTTGTAACATGTTTTACATGCGCAAATATATTTCCATCAATATGTAAAAAAAAAAGACTTCCCTGATCTAACGTGAGGTGGAAAAAAATACTTTGTAATATGTCGCTCCTTTAGGATTAAAGTGACCTAATTCAAAATTTTCAGCGTTCGACTTCGAGTCATAAATTTATTACTGTAGAGACCTAACTCGAAATCCAAAATTTGCTAATTAGGTCACTATAATTCTAAAGATGCGATGTATAGAATAAATTAAGTTAGTCAACAGCTCTTAGACACCATATTGCATAGGTTTAGGTACGTATTCAAAATTTCAGCCCACTCATAGTAACGAACATTTGAAGTAAAAAAAAAAAGTTTGTATCAAGAACAAAGGGGTTAACAAAGGGGTGAAGGTGATATTGTTCTCATATCGTCTAACATAATATGAATAAAAATTCATAAATGCATAGTAAACCAATTTTTGTTAGTCAAAATTAAAAGTTGACAATGATTGAAATTGAAAATTACAAAAAATCAAATGTACACAAATATTTTACTCGTATGGCAAAAAAAAACGAAGCACAGGGGTGAAAATGCCATGCATATTATGTCCCCACCTTGATCTCCGACTCCTGCTTCTAGTTCGCCTCCGACTTCTGCTTCTGCTTCTGGTGCGGCTGCGGCGGCTGCGCGAGCGCGACCTGTTGTACGAGCGGCGCCGCGAGCGAGAGCGGGAGCGCGAGCGGGAGCGGGTGTACGAGCGTCGGCGGGAGCGGGAGCGGGAGCGCGAGCGGCCGCGGTCGTCAGATTCAGTTAGATTTTTGAAATACCTAGAAATTAAATATGAAGGACAACTATAAAACTTTGATCATTTGTAGGGCCTTTTTGACGTGTGGCTATTGACAGATTTTAGGGAGAGAGTACCACTTTTTAACGATATTATCGATATTATCAGATTATTATCAGATCGACAACTGTTACGCTCGCTCGACTCGCTTTGAGTTGATCTGCAGCGTGCCTCGAGTTTTTGCCTCAGAGTGAGCAGCCTCAAACTGAATCTGTTTGAATGAATATATGGCTTTAGACTATGTGTGTATTCCGAGCAAAGCCCGGAATTCTTGTAGCACATTTGAGGTTATGATAGGGACTTCTTGTTTATCGACTTTCGATATACATATGTATATCGATAAATACAGGGTACAATATTTAAAATATGATTAAGAGTAGTACACAACAGGGAGTCTAATAGCGAATGAGCGATCTCTTCGAGATAACTTTCCTTGTGGAAATTTTAAATAGGCATTAAATCAAACATATTTTCTGGTTCCTTATAAATAACTAGTGGATTTCTTATGCCTTTCAAATATTTTTCGAAAGCAATTGCAACAAGAAACGCTATCGATTGTTTTCATTGCAAAATAAGACCGCCTGTTGTTTACCTCTACTATTAATCTTTTTTAATATGTTGTGTTCCATATTGTATCGATAAAATATGTATATCGATAAACGAGAAGTCCCTATGACAGGTCAAAAGTGGTACGAGAATTGTGCCCTCTGGTTCTCGCGTGATGAGTACTCACTGTAAGTACTTGCGGCTGGCGTCGGGCCCGTCGAAGTAGGGCAGGCGCACCCCCCGCGGCGCGCCCCCGGCCGCGCGCCCGCGCGCGCGCGGCGCGAAGCCCTCGCCCGGCGGGTAGAACTGCCCGCGCACCGGGTAGTACATCTGACGCTGCGCCACACATTACATCTCTACGTTATATTACTATCGATACAGCGCAACAGCTAGCCCCGCACTCGGGCCGCGGACACGAAGTCAAATGCTAAGATTTAAGAGGCCACCTATAGTGGCACGCCGTCATAAGAATGAAAAGAGATGGCTTTATGTGCTTCCAGGCGAAAAATGTGAGACCTATGATACATTGATGGTAGCGTCAAATTCGATAATGGCTGTTAATTTAAAACCACAAAAATTCTCGAAACAATGGTTTGCCAATATTAAGAAGTTACATAATACTCAACGAAAATCATCGTTAAAGATTATAGGGTTTCGAAGATTCAACCAAAAACATGCAAAAAAGATGTCATGTCTAAAAAATAAAACTATCGAGGATTATAATCGTGTTTTCACTATTGCCAGTCTCAAGATACTAAGGGCCGTTTTAATAAACTCATCTTGGCTGAGATGCGCGTCACAAGATACATCAGAGTAAACGTCAAACCATAGAACACTGTAATTTTTGACACATCTCGAGACGAACATTAGAGTTGAAATTAATTTATTAATACAACCCTAAGACGTTATAGTTATTGAGATCCAGATCGCGAAACAATACAGACTTTATCATAGGTGGCCTCTTAAATGATCTGCTCCCCGCGCCGCTGCACTGATTCATCAATAAAATTGTCGCTCAAAACATAAACAGAGCGTGGATTATTTGCGGCAAAACAAAAGACTGTCGCAATCTAGCTAGTGTAAGTTTTTTTATCGATATATCGATAATTGTATAATAGAAAAAAAAACGGGCCGCGAAGTAATTAATTAAACATTTTACGTGCGTTTTATATAAAGTTATATAAGGTGCTAACAAATTAGTCAGGGATATTTTTACAGCTGATAGTACTCGGTTCTCGGAGTACATTTAAGTATGAAACATCATAGGTTTTCTTATGTTTTTTTGGAGAAAACTAGGAAACAAATTTGCTACGACCTCTTTAGACATTCTAGAACCTCTTTCAACTATCATTCAAGTGGCCTCTTAAAGTTGACAAATAAAATACTTGACATTTACGAAAAACGACTTTTTGACAAACAGTTTTAAACATCTTGACAGGTACATAATAGGGGTAATTATTTTAAAGATTAATTATAATTTATATTTTTTATTCGGTAAATTAAAACATTAAAATGATATACAAAGGTTCCTTAATTACAGTTAAAAGTTAATTGTTTTTTTATTTATTTTTTTATTATCTCTTAAAATATCCGTGACTAATTTGTTAGCACCTTATATAGAAACAGATGTTTTTCTTTTTCGAAATCCACGTTAGTACGCACAGCAGCGCTTGAAAGAAAGAAAGAAAGAAAGAAAATCATTTATTCGTGACATGCATAACAAAGAACAGATTAACAAATACAAGAAGAAAGTAGCCACGAAATGGTCCCAACTCAGCGTAATGCTGGCATTAAAGTCAGCGCTGGTCTTCCGTTGGAACCATCAGGTGAAACCACGGAAGGTTACACACACATAATTAAATTAACACAAAACGAGAAGAAAAATAAAAAACAAAAAAAAACAAAGCTCTGAGTTTCGCAAAAAACATGCCCGTCCTTAGATGGCTGAAAGAGCAACAGTCCCTTAGCCTTACTTGAATGAACATGAAAGAAAACCGACATTCAAGACATATCCTATAATCTGTGGACATTCACATGACCTATCCTATCTATGGCAGCGCCTATCTATGGTGGTTGGTTGATATAATAATGCATGCTGCGCGCAGCAACAGATACTATTATCTTAGCAATTTCGTTTCCTAGAAGAATTGAAAGTGCAAAATGTTTAAAACAAGGAACATGAAATTATATACAAACAAATTGTGGCGAGCTGAGGTGCAACTAATGCGGAACACGACCGTTTTCGTCGGGGAAAAATAAAATTAAAACAAAAGTAAAACGTGCTTCTACTTTCAAATATGGATGGCAATGCAGGCAGATGGGACATAAACCATAGGTATGTATGCATTAATTTTGGCATTAGAAACAAGAAATGAGAATAACAGATTAATTAGATACCTATTAAGTAATATACTACAAAGAAGAGTAAGACAAGTGGCCATATGTTGAGAAAAGAAAACTGTCATGATAATATTTTGCATAATGGTATAAATACATAGATTAAAGTAACAATTGTAAAACTACTACAATAGTAATTTTAAAGGATTTGTAAATAATATACAATGTGGATAAAATTAAATATGGTGGGAGGTTATTTTTTAAAAGCAACTAGTGTCGAGCCTTAAATTTTCCTCTGCTACTTGGTGTTCAAATATATGTTTTTTTATTTTTATTCTGAAACTATGTATATTTTGCAGGTTCCTTATTGGCGGTGGGATGTTATTCCAACATTTGGTGGCTATATAACGGAAGCTTCCTCGAAAAGCAGCTGAAGCATGTCGCGGGGTCAACAATTTGATTCCACATTGACGAGTCCCACGAAGCCTCTGACTAGACAGCTTTTCGAAGAGATATAATGGTGCTTTGTGGTGTAGTACTCCAAAAAGCAGACAAGCCAAGTGCAGCTTGCGACGGTGTTGCATTTTGAGAATTGCATGTTTGTTTAAAAATGGAGTAACATGGGCCCTTAACGGAATGCTGAAACAGAAGCGAGCACAGGCATTTTGAACACGTTGAATGAGTCTTTTAGTTTTAGCAAGTATACGTGAGCCAAACACAGAATCCATATAATTTAGTTTTGATAAAACAAGTGACTCTACAAGTTGAATGCGCAATTTTTCGTTTATGAATGGCCTGATCTTGTATAACACTTTAAGCTTGTAAAAACAACTCCTAACAGAATTGGAGATATGCTTCACGTATTGAAGTTCTGTATCCATTAACAGGCCTAAGTTTCGTGCTTCATACACTCTCTCAATGGGTTCATCCTTCAGCATGACTGGTTTTGTTGGACTGAGACCAGCTAACTGTTGCCTACTGCCAAAAATCAGGTACTTTGTTTTATTAGGGTTTAACAATAAGCAATTGTTTGTGGCCCAAGTAGCTATTCCCGAGAGATCCATGTTAAGCTTTTCAATTGCACTATCAATCTCAGATGGTTTACACGAGATGTATACTTGTATGTCATCAGCATAAATATGGAAATTGCAATGTGTGATTTGTGTCTTTATATCAGCAGAATATAAAATAAACAGTATCGGACCGAGAATTGATCCCTGAGGGACTCCTCTAGTAACTCGCACTTTTTCCGAGATCTTTGAAGAACCGTCATTTAGACTCAGCTTTACGTATTGGTAGCGATTGTTGAGATAACTGTCGAACCAGCTTAGCGTCTTATTTTCAAAGCCATAGTAATTTAATTTAGATAGCAGTAAGTTGATGTTGAGACAGTCAAATGCCCTGGAGAAGTCCAGTAGCACCAGTAAGGTACACATTCCTTTATCCTGAGAACACAAGATATTGTCAGTAACGTCCAACAAAGCAGTTGCTGTGCTTCTCCCTTTTCTAAAACCAGATTGTACATCTGGCAGAATGTTGTTACTTTCAATATAATTTGTCAATTGTGAACATACAGTTTTTTCCATAATTTTCGACATGCATGGCAATAGGCTTATTGGTCTAAGTTCATTAAGCTCCAATGGATTTGAGTTCTTAGGTAGGGGCCGCACTATAGCCAATTTCCAGGGGTCGGGAAATGTTGATGTTAAAATAGAGGTGTTTATTAAATTTGTAATAATGTCAATGGTGTATGGAAATGTTGTAATGAGCATGGTCAGGTTAATGCCGTCGCAGCCCTCGGCATTTGATTTTAGACTTTTTATAATTTTGATAATTTGATCTGAGCTTAGGTTCTAATCGAAAAACAGAGTCATTAAACCTATGAAAATGAAAGTAAGTCAGCTGTGATATAGAAATTTCTGAACTGCCTGGCAAGCTTAGAAAATGATTGTTTATGATATCAGGGTCGTTAAAAAAGGTTGGTAGTTCAGTATAATTTTTAGGCAATAAAGTAAATTTAAGGTTCTTCCATAGAAGTTTTGGATTATGTATTTTATTATTTATATTATATTTAAAGTAGGCTGCTTTCTCAAAAAACAGTGCTTGGTTTACCATGGATTTTAAATCTTTGTAATATATTTTTTTAATGTCTGACTCGGTTTTATGAAATTCAGCTGCTGCTTTGTCACGCAATCGCATCATGAGCTTGACTGTATCCGTGATCCAGGGATAAGAGCGGGCCTTAATTATAATTGACTTTATAGGCGCCTGAAGGTCAAAAAGATTAACAATATTCTGATTTAGGGCTCCTAGCATTCTGTTTACGTTTTTCAGGTCAGAGATCAGATCCCATCTCACACTTTGCAAGTCCTTGCTTAAATTCTCAAGGCAGATGTTTTTAAGTGGTCTGTATGTTATTGTATAAGGTTTTGGTTTATCCCGTTTTACATTGAACTCTCCAAAAACAAGGCTTGACATATTATTTGTTTCGTGATAGTGATAGGAGTACTTATTTTCTAAATATTCAATTATTTTCAATGAGGTAGTAGTCACTTCATTAAAATTTTACCTCTTAGTTACCCGATAAGTTTATTTATTATTTGATATGATAAAGTAGGAGATAGGATCTAGATGGAATAACTGTCGCGAATGATTCTAAAATAATATAAATAAATCAGCATGTTTTTTTTATACATTTATCGATATCGATACAAAAAGTGATTAGCACTAGCTGGATTGCGACAGTCTTTTATTTGCCGCGAAAAATCCAGGCTCTGCACATAAATTATGGTATAATAAATCTATAAAAAAAAAAAAAAAAAAAAATATTGACATCATAAGGAAGTCTCTGCTGAACGGTCCAGGGTAAAGCTGGGCCCACACCGGAGCTTAACGGTGCGAATATTACGGTGTAGTTGCGTAAACAAAAGACGGGGCCATACGAACAACATGGCGCCGTTTTTGACGCACCGTTAAGCAGCGGTGTGGTCGCACCATTATGTTTTCAAAATGACGGGCGTTTTTCCGATCCTTGAATTCATCTAACGAATAAAAAATCTAGTCCAACGTGTTTATCGCTGCTTAAATACAAAAGCGCCTCAAAACAAAAACAGATATAGTTTGATTTATAACTTAAAGTATATAGTATTCCGAATTTAAATGCAACACAGACACATTTTGATTTGTGGCCTTTTAGCATTTAAGCAACGTTATATCAACAATCGCAGAAGCAGTCACATTAATATATTCGGTTTCGCTCGAACCCAATATGGATTCAAGTGAAACCAATCACAAAAACCTATTGAGTAAAATGAGTATGGTCGAAATGAGGCGTTAACCCAAGCCAAAAAAAAACTAAAACTTGTAATACCTACATTAAGATAAGGTGCTTTTCCACCGGCGAGACAAAGAGAGGCGAGACTTGAAATTTATATTACAAAAAATCCCTCTTATATTCGGTGAATGCATCGCCGCTGGAAAAGCACCTAAAGAAGCCTAGTTCTAACATACATACAGCATACATACTTTTACGCCTTTATCCCCAGAGTGGGTTAGGCAGAGCTACAGAATTACCAACAACTCTAAAAACTTGTTGTTAATTCTGTAACCATATTTTCCACAATCAGGCTAAGATGTATAAGCCTATATAGTCTATACTTTTAGGTATTTCAAAAAAATGTGAACAATACTACCACGTGACATGGTTCGTCAGCCAATAGAAGCAGAACACTGATATGTCAAAGTGCAATAAAACAGTTTTGATTGGCTGTTTAATGTCACGTGGTTTAGATTGTTTACATTTTTTTAACTTATTTAAGAGTAGACTTAAGAAATGGTTGATAAAGGAATGTTATCCATTAACCTACCGCCAAACAGCAGTGTTCGCATTGTTGTGTTCCGGTTTGGGGATAAGACAGCCGGTGAAATGACTAGCATAGAGGCATTCCATCTTAGTCCTCTGGGTTGGCAACGCATTTGCAGTCTTAGGATTGCATTGCAGTCTTGTGAATGCGAATGTCTATGGGTCACAGTTTCCACTTACCATCAGGTGGCCTGTGTGCTCGTTTGTCTTCTCTATGCCATAAAAAAAAATAAAAAAATAAAAAATAAAAAAAAAAATGTTTTTACTCAGTCGAAGAATATTTTGACTATTTTAAATAAAAATTATGACATGTGAATTATCTACTACTTAATTGATTGTTTTTCTGTTGTTACTTTAACTATGCGGTCTCAGCTCAATTTAGAGTTTATTTGACACATATATCAATCTTGCATGCCAGTTTCTGGTTAAATGTGCGAAACTTGTACAACTTTAATGTCGCATTTTATGCGAAATAAACATATTTGTATTTTTTGTATTTTGTAAATACCTAAAAGTATAGACTATAATTCTCAAATCGAAAATCCGCAATATATAGCAAAATTTCTGATATCAAATGACGTAACCGTAACAATTTGAAATATAGTAGCAACGTAAGCTAAAACACGTTGAAATAGAGCCACTGGTGTTACAATAGAAATTATACTCTTACTTTGCGGGAAGGGGTACCCGGGCGGCGGCACCGCGGCGTACGGGAACCCGAAGCCGTAGGGAGCGGGCATGCCGTACATTCCTGGAATGGACGACCCAACAATTATATGAAAAAAAAAACTGTCAGTATAGATGAATTAGCGAGAGCGTGAAATTGCATAATGTAGTGGTATGGTGTGTATGTAGAAGTATTTAAGTATTTCTCTCTCTCTTTCTCTTGCCTATAAACACACAATACCACTACATGTGCAATTCCACGCTCTCGCTAATTCATATACAGGGTGTTTGGCAGTCGGGTGTAGGGGTTTTAAGGAATTATCATTCCTACCTCACAAAATTGGTTTTTCCATACTTGGTGAAAAACAAACGCGGGGTTCTCTTAGTATGGAGAAAGTAACTCTTGCGCGTTTACTCAAAAAGTTGTAAAGAAAAAAAAATGGCATGTAGCTTTAAAACTTCCTTATTTCATAGTGATTCAAGTCATGCAAGAAAACACTGTTTTTTTTTTTAATTAATACTTGAATTAAGGGGTTTTTCGTATCACGGACATAAGGAAAAATGACAAAAAATCCTATTAAAATGATCAATATCTCGGAAACCGTGAAACTTAGCATAATAGTAAATGTGGTCAAAAATGTTCAGAATGACCCTTACTATCATCCCTTAAAACCCCTACACCCGACTGCCAAACACCCTGTATAACAAGGTGTTTTTTGGCGTCTGTTGGACTCGCATACGAAGGGTTCCGTACCTTTCTTGCTTTATTTAACTTTTTTTATTTAAAATTGAGAAAATTTCATGACTATAAAGGCGAGTCCCGCGACATGTTATAGTGTTTTTCTTACATGATGTTATCCACCCCCCCCGCGGTAAACATGTTAGGAAAACCCGATAAACATGGCCCAGCGTACCCGGCTTTTAGATTCAATTTCTAGAGTCCCGTTGGAACTCTTCGGGTACGGTACGCTAATTAGGGCGCTATTGTTCGAAGTGAAATTTTAATAACCTTTAACCTTCGTGTAGACAACTTATCGGAAAAATATGGCTACTTTTTTCATTAAGTCAGTCACTCGTATACCCTATAAATTGTGTATTCATTTGTACAAAATAAAACCATCCATCGATTTCAAGACAATACTTTAGCTTACCTATTAGAAAACATACTAATAGTAAAGAGGCCGCCACTGGACACTCGGTGTAGTCCTATGGAAAGTGACCAGATTTTTATTAATTATACTACTACAATTTGAAATAAATAAATTAAAACACAGTATAGAAAATAACATAAAATACAGTCCTATGTATACTAGCGACCCGCCCTCGCTTCGCTTCGGTTTATGTGAGTTTTCTGTAACACCCGTATATAAACCAGAATTTATTATTATTATACATAAAAACCTTCCTATTGAATCACTCTAACTAACCTTTCGCAACCCGGTGGGTACCGGGGGAGCTGCTCTCAAAACCTACTTGATTTCTGTCTTAAGACTGCACAGAGCGTACGCCGGATGTACAGTGGCGCCTTCATTACTTTTATTGTGTTTTCTAATAAACTAAAGTATTTTCTTGAAATTGGATGGTGTGTTTTTGTACTACAAATGAAAACACAACTTATAGGGTATATTACATAATTTAATAACAATTCACCTTCGAGTTATCAACTTAACGGAAAAAAGTGGCCACCTTTTCCCGTTAAGCTGACTACTCAAAGGGTAATTGTTGTTAAAGCTTGTTATGTATCCCATAAATTTTGTTTTTACTTGCACTACAAAAACGCATCGTCTGATTGCAAGGAAATTCTTTAGTTAATTAGAAAACACAACAATAGTAATGAGGGTGCCACTGGACGCTCGGCGTTTGCTCGGTGCAGTCTTAAGACGTGTCGTGTCGTGTCGTGTCGTGTTGTAAGGTTAACTTACCAGGAGTTTTAGAATAGTCTTGTTCCCGCTCCGGCGTGGTCAGCTTCTCGACTTTGAGGGGCTTCCGCGAGCGGTCGCGGTCGTGGTCGCGGTCGCGGTCGTGGTCGCGCGAGCGCCGGCGGTCGTCCGACGAGATCGAGCTCAGCGACGACTCGCGCCGGGTCTTCTTGTTCTCGAGGGCAGATCGGAGGATTATGCGACCTGCGCAACGCGAACATTATGGTTGGCGCAACAACAAACCTTATTGCATTTGACTTAAAGAATACTTTAGTGTAAAAGTTGTATGCACTTATGATGCTTTTCATTTTTAAGTGGCAGTTTTGGCCACACTGAACAATGCAGATAATGGGTATTGTCTATCAGGTACAAAGCTAAGTGGATTCGCACCCGAAAAAGAATTTGTACTATACATTAAATCACGCCTGTTTCCCAGAGAGGTAGGCAGAGACTACTTCGTCACTTGCTACGATCTTGACGAATTTCTTTCGCTTCTTCCACATTCATACATCGAGTCATGCACGCACGTCGGCTTCGGGTGCTTAAACGCAAACCAGTTTACCAGTAAATCGACTCTTTTTAGAGCCGTTAAAATACCAGTAATTTATAGGTGTCACCGGTAATTTACCGAATCGTAAAAACGTGATTTTAAGTGCAATTTACTTTCAAACACTCCTTAAATATGTATTTCATTGAAGTTTCCAATCGTTACTTCAAGTTGTAATTCTGGGGTCTTAGTGAAAAAGGGTATAAGTCTTCTGAAGATCAAGTGAGAAAGGGTTTAAGTCTAGTATACTCCGTTCATGTATAAGAAGAAGAAGAAGAAGAAGAAATACATTGATTCACCAACCATAAGACACACAAATATACAAATGATTCAACAAAACAGTGAAGGAAACTGGGATAGCACGCAAACGTGTGTCCTCGCGGCGGTGAAACGGACACTGGCTCAGCAAAATGCTGAAGTTGATTTTCAGCCAGTACCGGCAGTGAGTCACCCCCCCCCCCTATACACCCTTTTTTTATTACGAGTTACAGTTCATGGTTAACAAAAATCAACGCTCACTTTCTGATTCGGCGCCGAGCGGTTACATCTGCGCCAACCTTTAAACTTTATGATGTTGTAGAAATAGTGAAAAATCTTTCTTCCTTTAAAAAAAGTTCCTGTTGTCAATTGTTTAGATCGATTGAGTTGATACTTTGCATACTTCTACAATTCTGATGTCAATACAATAATATTGCATCATCGAGCTGGTATGATGGTGACGGAAGGTCGAAGAAACTCCTCAATGGCAAACTATAAAACGTCTGCTATGAGTAGACGGACGATTTGATTGGTCTTAGTATCGAAATTCCGATTTTTTAATATTTTAGACCACAATACCGAATTTAAATTCCGGTTGAGAATAGTTGAATATTGTATGCCCTGCGTGATTCCAAAAATCCGATATTGAGGTTCAACTCCGATACTGGAAATCGTCCGATAATGCATGCCCTGAACGCGAAGTAGAATGAATAACGTCCTTGCTTACCATCCAGCGCTTGCTGGAACCGTTCGCGGGCGTCCTGCAGGGCTTCCTCGCAGCGCCGCTTGGTGCGTTGCACGAGCCGCGAGCGCGCCGCCCGCTCGCCCGGCATGTCGCGCCCGTTCAGCTGTAGGTCCGGACGTAGCTAGAATAGGGATGTTGGCTCATGTTGAAGGTTACTATATAATCTAGTTACTGGAAATGGGTGCGTAACGATCGATTTTTTTTTTTTTTTTTTTTTTTATGGCCTCGAGTAGACAAACGAGCACACAGGCCACCTGATGGTAAGTGGAAACTGTGACCCATAGACATTCGCAATCCTAAGACTGCAAATGCGTTGCCAACCCTGAGGACTAAGATGGAATGCCTCTATGCTAGTCATTTCACCGGCTGTCTTATCCCCCAAACCGGAACACAACAATGCGAACACTGCTGTTTGGCGGTAGGTTAATGGATAAGATGGTGGTAGCGATCCGGACGGACCCTGCACAAGGTCCTACCACCCGCAAAATATATAAAAATATTTTCTATAATATCAGTCGATATAACGCTCATTTGATATAATTATTGAATCATATAACAACATTTAATATATTTAAATATGATATAATTATCATTTTATATAACGATTATTTGTTCTAAAAATATTTTATATAACATACATTAAGTATAATGCATATTTACTATAATCAACTTATGATATAAAGTTAATTTCATATAAAGTACAGTTGGTATAAAAAAATACTGTCTATACTAACTCGTGTCCAACCACAAGGGTCGGTTTGTTAGTTACCTATTGTGACCCTGAAGAGTGGTAACTCCTAGGTCTCAACTAATATACAGGGTGTCTTGGATCGAATAAGAGATATTTGGCGGGGTAATAGTTCGCACGATTCTGATCACGGGGGTATGGTTCATTTTTGTTTCTGTTAATGTAAAAAAAAAAAGAAGGATTAATTATATTAATTTTGTTACTTGATGTATCGCAGCCGATATCTCGACCTTGACATTTTGACGCTGATACTATACTACTACAAACGTTCGTAGTAACTAACGTCAAAATTCTAAAGGTCAATGACCTGACACCATACGTTGTATACATGGTATGTAAACAAACAGTTCGTTCCATGTAAGCAGAAATCTGACTAACATTTTAAAATAATTATAAATTTTAATGCAACTTACTGTATTTTCATTAGTGCAACTTACTGTATTTTCATTTTTGCAATTTGAACACTAGCTGGTTTTAAATGTGAATTCACTAGATCTCTTGTTCACGCTTCGCCAAGACTGATCATAATATTATCGTCCTTCTTATATTATTGTCGAGATCTAACCATTTACCATTCTTTTCTGTTCTAAAGTGGCCCGTATAACCGGTTTACAGCAAAAATAATTACGACTTGAATATCTCAAAATAACATAACAATGACATAATATTATAATGACAGCCATAAATTCATAGACTCAGACATAGAGTTCAGATAGACATGGATTGAACGATCCGATTATTGCCCTCCGTATTGATCTGCGTGGTATTTGTGGCAGTAGCCAACAGCCCGAATGCAAAATATTTTGGCCATGGATATAAAGGCCGTCGCATAATTGATTATAATTTATTATGATGTCACACTTACCATAGAGAACAAAAAATACCAACCTTTCCTAGGCCATGGAATGGATAAACTTACGTGTAGAGACGATTTTATTTTTACAAAACCTAAACCTCAACCTCTTTTCATAAAAAGTATTCAATGGTACA
Organism: Acleris laterana; assembly: GCA_963966035.1. NCBI lineage: Eukaryota > Metazoa > Arthropoda > Insecta > Lepidoptera > Tortricidae > Acleris > Acleris laterana. The sequence goes on along the minus strand of OZ014455.1, from coordinate 2,079,079 downwards.
AGATTTAAAAAAATACTATGCTGAACTGTCAAAGGACAATAACAACTTATTGATTCGTTTTAATTATTGTGTGTTGTATTCATAGTTATCCCTGATGGTGGTAGAAATCAATGAAATAAATCCATGATTCATGATCTAATAAAATAACTTTAATGTACCTACGAGTACAAGTGCTATTTTACCTGTGCGAGTGTGGGAAGAGTGTGAGTAAACATCGTAATCGTAAGTTTCATTTTTAAATTATTTCACATAATAGCCCTTATCAGAGATCACCTTTTCATTCATATTATAGTTCAGTTTCAGTCTATTTTCAGTTTTCTAAACACCGTGGAGCTTTTGACCGTGATTAGAAAGTTTGTTGATATGGAACAACTTGTTTATTTACATTACGTTGTGACACATGTTATGTCATACACCGGTATGACGGGGTCAAAAATGTAGCAGTGCTAGTGATTCAATATCGACAAAATTTATCGACAACGATATAAAGCAATTTTTGATCATCATTAAAATAAGTAATGGCCTAGTTTGAATGACTTTTAATTATGTGCAAACCTCTTAAAATACAAACAACCGGTATCTGACATTGACTCTGGACTCGAGTCACTTTTGACAACCGTTGAAATTACATTGAATAACAAATTAATTCAGTACGACAATATTCTTTAGTATTCCGACGAATTGAGAACCATTTAGTTTTTTAAGTCGGTTAAAAATGATTCGAAAGAAAAAGATCGTTTATCTTCATGGAAAGCTGATCATTTAGATATAGAAGATAAAGGTATTTACAACTTTATTTTGTAAGTAATGGAAGATCCATATGTCACGAAAAAAATTGTCGATAAACTTAATCGATATTTAATGAATCACTAGCACTGGTACATATTTGCCCCCGTCAATCCGGTGTATGGGTTATGAATGAATTAGTTAAGATGGAGCACACTGAGAACATCGTCAGGATAAATCAGTCTGTAACTCAGTCAAATATTAACTTTAAAAAAAGTTACCAATGTAGAGATGATCCAAATCATCCACCCTATCTACGGTTAAAATTTCTTCGATTGATTTCAAGACACCCTGTATAGGTTAGGTTAGGTTAGAATTGTGTCAAGGCGCGAAGCGCCATAACTAAGCGAAATAGGAGCTCCGCAAAGCGGAGCTCCGTCGACTTTGCCTCACGGTCAGCGTTGTACCAAAAAATCAACATATGTGTACAAGATAGTTATACAATATGATTTTTATACAAAATGATGATTATACGAAATGATGTTTATAATAAATAATTGATATACCAAATGATAATTATAGTAAATAAATATTTCTTTTTTATAATATACCAATCGTATATTATATAAAATGAGTGATTATATCCTTTAAAATTATATCAAATTATGTTATTATATCAAATGAAATTATATTAATTATTTTTATACCGATCATTAGTATCATTACACACCCACTGGAAATTGTAATAAAGTGAGAACAAACAAAAAATATCAAAATGATTTAGGGTAATGAAATGAGACATCAAAGTTTTAAAAACGTAGTGGTTTTTTTTATGCTTTAGAAAATTCAATAATTATCAGAAACCTTTAAATCTACACTAACATTATAAAAAGGAAAGATTTGATTGTTTGTTTGTTTGCATTGAATACGCTCCGAAACTAAAGGACCGTTTTGAAAAATCTTTTCACTATTACAATCCTACATTATCCCTTATTGGCTATGTTTTTTTTCTGCGCGGATACAGTAGCAGGCAACTATGTACTTAAACGCAGTTTTTCACGATTCAAATTACAAATTATTTACTTTTACCATACATTTAGTAGTGTTTACTTGTGACATAGTTCAGAGACGATTTGTATGGGGCGTTTTCGACGCTTAGTAGGAATGTAGCAGAGCTCGGAGTTGGTCCTATATCCACATTTGATCCTTCCAAAAAACTAAGAATCGAATGGCAGCATTTTTTTCCAATGGCAGAATCATGAAAGGAAATGCGAGAACCCGAAGTCAAAGAGCAGGTTCCCACTTACAGGGTGTGGGATCCACCAAAATATTGGTTGTTCTAGTGGCACACATATGGCTGTTCACATCAATTGGTGTAGGATAGGTGTGAACTGCCTCATATAAAATATATTGCCACCAGAGCACCCGAGTCGTCAACTATCATTTAAAAAAAAAAAGGTGTTTTTCGCACAAACGTACCTCAATTCTCATGAACAGCTCCTCAATCAGCCTCATACCCTGCAACTTCTTTTGCGCTTCGAGCAGCTTCTTTCTCTCCTCAGCAACTTTCCCGTTGAAATCCACATTGTCACGTTGCATAATCAGGGCTAACTGTTTCTTCTTCCGCCTCTCTTCGCGTTCTCGCATTTTTTCAAGCTTCTCCCGCTCATTGTGCTCGTATTTTTGTCTTAAAGAGTGAAAAATTATACGTGAGATGGTTTCCTTTTGTCTGTAATAGATGGGGATGAGTTTTCAGTAGCCTATAAGCGTGGCAATATGGCCACTATACAGTTACAGACACTGAAAATAGGGAAATTCATTATTGGCTTTAAAATTTAAATGAAAACAATCCTGCAAATACTACCAAAATTGTAGTATACCGTACCCAAAGGGTGTCCTGTCTGTCAGCTAGCTGTATCATGTATCATGAACCTTAATAGGAAGATAGTTGAAATCTTCACAAAGTGTGTATTTTTACTACAGCTATAAGGCTATAACAACAAATAATAAAAATTATATTTAATTAAAAGTCAAGGGGACAATACTGCATAACACTGCTGGACCCATGAATTACTTAATATATCGCACGTTTAATCAAACAAAGAATTAACTCAAAACAAAATTCAGTTTTAGATTAAACTCTACTTTCAAAAGTTAGGGTTAAAATTCGAATGTATTTCTATTTAGAGATATTTCTTTGTTTGATTAAACGTGCGATATTTAAAAAAAAAATAAGTTGTTCCAGTTTAATTAAATACATCACACCCAGAGCTACCAAAAACACCCCCATGTATGTTCAGCGCTTTTTAGTTTTTCCTTATGTCCATGTTACAAAAACTCATCAACTTGATGTATTATTTCAATATTTTTTCATTGGTTTCTTACATGGTTAGAATCATTATGAACTTAGAATGTTTTTAAAGCTATTTGCCAGCTATTTATAAGCTATTTATAAAAACCACTACAATGGATAAATATTTAACTTTTATTGCATTTCAGATCTGACTAACATAATTTTCTGATACATTTGAGTCTTCTTCAAGTTACCACCTGAAGTGAAAACAAGACAGGGTGTAAAAATGTAAAAAGGCAAACTAAGTTAGGTATATTTACAATTATAAATCACACAACAATTATAAATGCGAAAGTTGGCATGTGTGTCAAATTGTTACTCCTTCAGTCCACAACGTCTGAACTGATTTGGATGAAATTTGGAATGGAGAAAGCTTTACCCTGTAATAACATAAGGGAATAATGACCAGCGAACATGGGATGGCTTTAAAACAAAAACTTGCGGACACAGCATGACAACATAATTAGGTTTTTCACACTGCCAACAGAAATTTTATAACACATTTAATTATAAAGTGACATACCTTTCTTTAGCCTCTCTTTTAGAAATCTTGTCTTTTTCTGCTTTCTCTTCGTCATCTTTGGCTCTCTGTCGCGAAGAGAGCCTTTCCCTCACAATTGCTCGTCTCTTCACAGCTGCATCAGTCATGTGCTTTGTTTTATCAAAGTCAACACTAAAACCACACCATTCTGCTACATCCTCCTTTTTCCGGAGAAGCTTCTTGCCTCTTAGACCATCCATACAACGGACAAAGCCAACATATTCGTTGAATTGTATGTACGCTTCAAAGTACAGTGATTGATCAGAGGGAGACATAGTTATTCCTCGCATTGCAGCTTTCATTTGCATACGAAATGGATCAGCAACAGGCACATCAACTTGACGGATACTGCCATACTTTTCAAACACTTTCTTCAACACACTTTCAGACGGTAATGCATCCTCGTCTTGATCCCGGTCATGTACGAACCAACGGATTGGCAAGTTCGCTATATGTATTGTGTCTGGTCTCTCACCAGGCTTCATTTCATCCATGTCTGTGGCATCACGGAAGAAAGAGTCCCATGAATGACAACTCGGGAAGTCAGATTTTGCCGCAGAGACTTTAACTTTGAGCGGGTCAGGATAGTTATTGAGCCGCACGACTCGATCTTCGAGTCGCGACATCACCCGCCCAAGTTTTTCTCGCTGATCTAACTCAGCATCGAATCGTATCACCTCAGAACCATGTTTAGACACTTTTAGTACTGAAAACGCATCAGGTTGGATCATTTTTCTCAAATTCTCCATCAATTCCCAATTGGAGATGGATTTTCCGTTGACCTTGTTGGCTGGAAGCTGGACAGAAATGTTTAGCCTGGCGTACGACTTGAGATACAAACGCTGCGGCATGTACAGTACCACAGCGTCTGAAGTGTCCCTACACACTTGAATATTCATGATAGCCTAATTAACTTGCTAACCCTTTTTAATATTACAATATATGTAACGATACAATAACAATACAATGAGAAAACGAACTACACATGAAAAATCAAATGGATAGCTACAAAACCTAACATAACACTAATGACTGAAAACAATACAATGAAAGTAATAATTCATGAAATGACCAAAGTAATTATCTGATGATGAGCCCATAGTTCCCGCCGCGCCACAAAGTTAAATCAAAAATAGTTATTAGTTTCAATCGAGACACGTCTTATTAAAAAATATTATTAAAATCTATGCAATTGCAGTGCAAGACTACTGCAAGCGGCAAGAGAAATCACAGATTATAAACTAAAGAAAAGACAGATAGGAATCAAACTTGGAACTGACAGTTCCTCTCAGTGGTAGTTTGGTACGCATGCGAATATGAAACGATAGCGCTAGCGAGTTACTATAAACTGAAAACTAGGCAGAATAACTGGTGATAAACTAAATTTAATTTTGCATGCAGCGTTTAAAAACCACTTAAAAAACATCGCATCGTAACTACTAGGTATCGTGTTGTGTCCACAGATTTTGAGGATATTATCATTATCACCACAGATAAGCATAATTGTAGAGGTACAGAAACGGTAGCGCTAGCGAGCTAATTTTATGTGGCGGGGAACTTGAATGATTGCTAGGAATTCCATTTCTTTTTAAATCAAGTTATTTAAGACTTATTTCATGGCACTTATGTCGTCTAACGCCCTTTTTCCACGTCCATAACCAAAGTTTCATAACTGGTTATGAATAAGGATTTTGTTTCACTGTTTCATAACATAACTAAAAGACTTTTTTTCCATTTTCATAACCAGAGCCTAGGTACCACTATACACTACACTTATTTCAAATCAAATCAATTGGACAGTGTCAAAGGAGCTCCCCTCACGCGGAGCTCCTATTTCTGGGTGGTTTGGCTTGCTGCAAACTAACATAACCTAAACCTACCTAGTTTCTGGTTATGGAAATGAAAAAAATTCTTGTTTAATAACTGGTTAAGAAACAGTGAAAAAAAATCCTTATTCATAACCAGTTATGAAATCTTAGTTGTGAAAGTGGACGAAAGCGTCTAACGATGTTGTCTGGAAGAGATCGCTATTTAGCGGTAAGACCGTTTTCAATTCTTCATGTGTCACACACGCCTCCATGAATTGAAAATGCTGGTACATAATTATCCTAGTAGTCAAAAATGTTTTTTTTTTAAATGCCATTTTTATCCTGCTTTTGTTATATGGGAATCCTTACTTTCAGACCAGACGAGTTGAAAAAAAACGAACACAATTAGTTATAAAGAATCCTTTTATTTCTTCAATACAGAATCAATTACTCACAAACGACACTTCATGTGTAGAGCTATTGCGTAAACTGCAATTTTCAATTGATATAACATATCAAAGACTTACGCTATCATAAATAATTCACGTTTACACTCATCTATTTCAAAATATAATTACTCCTTACTAATAAATAAAGGTTTACAGCTATTATGTACATGGTCACATATTGAATACTGTTTTTATTACTTAAAAACGTCTCGTCACAACCCACTTAAATTAGCATTTTATGTGTTTTTTAACAAGCAACATTTTCATGGTAGCTTTTCACCTGCATCTATATGCATCTTGCTCTAGAAAATGAAGTTAGAGGCAGACAGCAATAGTTGTCAGTTAAAGATAGCAGAAAAGTTTAAAGTTTAAAAACCTATTTGGGTGGTTAGGGCAGGAATGTAGTCCTTATCCTTAAATCTATTATGTACTTTCTAATAAAATAAAAGTATCTTTTTTAGTAGCAGCTGACCATGTCCTTACTATACTAGATCTGTATCTGTTTTGCCTAAGATTACCAGCAAAAAAATATTTTTACCAAAAAACATTTTGAAACTGGGAAATCTATCCACAAGATTCACACACTTTCTTGACATGTTGGTGATTATAAAGTCATGCTTGTCAACTCTCAGTAAAAACAAAATAAATCTAGTATATTGTAGGACGATACGGCGTGAACACTAACAAAAATATATTTTATTTGTTAAAGTACCTACCTATCCGACATTGCTTTAATGATCGATTACATCTATTTAACTTTACTATGACAGGATTAACAGGTATTAACGTCTAGAATTAAAACTAATCCGCCAAATATACATTACAATGTTGAAAAATTACAAGATACCGTTTACGTGGGTTGCCACAGCACTATTATATTTACTTAACACTAAGTAGCACAGAGATGATTTGTCATGTAGCAATAATAAATTCGAAATCATAACTACACTATGTGCCGGCATACTATGTCAATCGCTTTGATAAAAGCATCCGTCTCTTTCTAACTTGTCTTATGCGTCGAGATAAAGTATGCGAGCACTTCTATATTACAGCAAGTCAGTGAAGTATATTTCAATAAATTGCACTTGTATTATAAAACTAAAACCTACATATTCACAGGAATACGGTTGAGTTTTAGTTTAGTTTCACTGATAATATTTACAAACATATGATATTAAGAAGGTCAATAGAATGGAAAATTGCTTGCAGCTAAGAATATTATAATTTATAACAATATACAATTAGGACATTAGCATCAAGAAACCTTATTCTTCTTAGCTAACATTTGAAATCTTCTGTACATGAGATTTTCCTCTTTCCCTCAACAGAAGACATTACTTTATTAGTAAGGAGAAAATTAAATAAAGAATATTAAGTGCTTATACATTTTTTTTCCAATTTATAGAAATCAGATTCTAACACAGCAGGCATTTGATTATAATTTAAGTTCCAGATTATCCCAACAAAAATGCCTATATTTTTCTATCTAATTCAGTGTAAAGAGAACAGAATATGCCAGTCAGATAAAAAAAATCTACTCCTTTTCAATTGCAATTCATCAAATACGCAAAAAACGTGACATTTTACATTATTTATGGCCATATAAATCTAAGAGTCACATCACCACAAAAGGGCAACAATGATCAAAATTTCTATACAACTGACAGCAAAATGTTGCCAGTTTACACTTTTAGATTATAAAAGTCAAAGATAAGAGTAAGCATATCTAAATGTCTATTTTGATTCTCTTTATTTTGAAATAAAAACTAAAGCTAATTTCTAAGGGCAGAGTTGGAACAGCCTTTGTAAATTGTCCTAACAGCATGACCCGATAGTTTTAGCTCACTAATGTTTATTTACGATAGAAACATTTCTCAAACGAGCCAAACAAACAGTATGATGCTAATGTACAGTCACAAGATTTAATTTGGTACCCACCTTAGGTTCAAAGTCAATCTGACATTCTACAACAATAAGGTTGAGTTTTCTAAAAGTTACAAATGACTTGACATCTCTAATGACATTGACGACTTCAAGCATATTTTTCTTGAAATGGGTCCCAAATTAACGCTCGTGACCGTACATATCGTATTCCCTTTATACTAAGTCCTAATAATAAATCAAAAACATTGTAAATTGTATAGGAACCATTGCCCTAACTTATTGTAAATTTAAAACTAATTCATTGCTCTGTGGAGAGTCAGTACTCTATCTTAGAGATTTCTCTTACACACTCAAAGAACTGAGGTGGTCTTGAGGCGCAGTGTCTGGGTTTTTACATGGAAGCACATGGCATGGAAGCTCAATCGAGCAGACGAGGTGAGGGTGCAGGGGAGACGAGATCGAGGCGTGCTTTGTTCTTTAGTCTCGTTCGTTTACGTTCAATAAAATGAAACAAAACATAGTCCCGTCCGCGTTTTCTACACAAAAGCCACGCCTCGACACTGCCGCGATGCCGCCGCCTTAAACTTGCCTAAAAATCCGTTTACTCTACATAATAATATGGTGCTCGGTATTATCAGCTTACTGTAACTTAACACGTTCACACAATGTCACAAGTCAAACTGTGCAGTCCCATTGCATGGGACCCCATGGTGGAAGCACGGACTCCTGAAAAAAAGCTTCATGAGTCATGACCCCACATTGGGGCACCCGGACAGAGAACGTGTTAGTTAAGTTTAAAAACTTAAAACTTGAATAAGTCTGATATTTTAAAAATTACAAATTCTTTTATGCCCGGTTCCTATATTCAAGAAACGAATCGTTTTCCTTACGTCTCGTTAAAATTTGACATTTGCTACGTACAAAATGTGTCAAACTTTAACGAGTCGTAAGGAAAACGATTCGTTTCTTGAATATAGGAACCGGGCATTAGTGTGCTACAGCTAAGGTGTCAATTTTACCCGTCAATTTGACAGAACTTAGACTCTTGCTAAACAAAATTGTTCCCAGAGAAAATGAATTAAATGCAAATTACTATAAAACATTACGATCCCAAGCAGCTACACAGGACCTTTATTCAACTTTGCTTTTACCCCTATTGCAATCATATTAATTATGACTCTGCCGCCTTACTGTCAAGATAATAAGAGCTATCATAATAAAAACAATAGGAGTAAAGATAGAGTGGAATATTGGTCCAGGAACTATGATTTAACGTCAAGCCCACGACATGACACTCAATGTAGTACTAAAAAATAAATAATGTCGCTTCTATGCGGTATCCTAGTCTTAAACGCGACTTATGAACAGATAGTCATATCATATAGCCTACATGAATAATATATGATTCAAAATCATTAACGAACACTTAAAAAGCATTTTGTGCTGGGTACTAATCATTATTTAGAAATGTATTGGTAAAAAAAACTTACAACTCCTTTTGCATGTAGTTGTGTACAAAACTATCGAACGTTGAATTTAAAATATAGAATGTCGAACTGTACATGCAAGAAAGGCTTCAATTAAGTTTTTAACCTATACTTATGACCATCGATTCTACTACGCGCGACTATACATTTATGTCTGTATGTTTACAACTATAGCTCTTAAACAAGCTTGTGTTTTCTGTAAATAGGCATATGGCCTAACACCTGTCACTTTGTTTATCTAGAATTGTATTTGTATGAGTAGGTATTTCAGTATCGTAAATGTGCCAGTTTGCCAAACCACGTTTACTGCAAACATATTAATATGTTTATAATGATTAAATTTTAATATTTTCTGTGATTAGCTCCATAGTTATCAATACTTCCATTAGTACCAGAATTAAATACAACATTTCTAATTAGATTTTTTTTTTGCTCATTGTTTTGTAATTGACTTCCCAAACTGATTTATCCATAGAGCAAATATTTGTGGGGATGTTTTTGTTTGTTCATAACAAATTTGTGAGAATGTTGATTATATCTACTTGTGATGCGCTCAGGCGTTCCGTAAATTAAGCAATACATTTTTACAATAAATATATTAATATAATTTTATATATTAATGGTATCCTATATTATTTCTAAGCAAATGTATTGCTTAAAGTACCAAGACTGCATAAATGCAGGATTCTCAAATAACTTATATTTACAAGACTTAAATTGTACAACTGAAAGTAGAGCATACGGAAATAAACCAAAACAATCACTTACTACATACAGTTTTCGTATGAACTAAGTAAAAATAAATCTCAGTCTTCTATAAAATAGTATCATTGCAGACGCTATTAGATCTGATTTACAATAGGAAGAGTATAATACAATTTGTACAACTTATTGAAAATTGACAATGTCTAATTATATCATGTGATTACCTATATCCGTGGGTCACTGGTGAGTCGATTAACGTGTCTCTGCACTAACGAGAAGCCCTGATCACTCGTATTTATAACACCTTCCCGCATTAAATCAATGTCAGTTATAGTTTTTAACACCAACCACTTAACACAAGAAACAGCTGCGTTCTATTGAAGTTCCAAACAGCAATCTTGATTATTTCCGCAACTGGATCTCAAACCGTACCGCTTCATTAATTTTTTATACCTAATGTTCATCTCACTACCAGAGGCAACAAAACCCTAGTCCTTGTAAAAGCATATACCACAGCACAGTTCACTTCTGATTGAGGATTTATAAAGCCTCAGTGTGGAGAAAGGACATGCTAATATCAAAGTCCAACGTGATGACAGTAGTTTAGTGGCTCTGCCAGGGCATATTTACCACTGTGATGTAAAGGGTAACAGTGACACAGTGACAGAACTCCATTAGCTCTTGCCATCCTCGAGAAGAAGATTCTGTGCCCCAACGTTTTTTTTTTTTTTTTTAATTAGCCCGTGCGCGTTTAGCATGCTGTGGCGCATGCGCGGGGCGCGGCGGCGCGTGGGGCTCGTCGGCCGCGAGCCCCGAGCGCAGCATGTACTTGAACTGGGGCATGTGCTGCATCACGTCGCGGATCTGGACCAGAGCCATGCCGTTCTCGCCGGCGGCGGCCGATTTACACTTGCCGGAGTTGCGGAGGACTTGCAGTTGTGTTCTGTTGAAAATTTGGGGGTTAATTTGCAGTTATATTATAGTTAGGGAGCAAGTGGAAGGCACTTGGGTTAAATAAAAATGAAACTTATTCAGCAATATACCAACAAAATTCTTTCTGTAGGTAGAGCCACTACTAGAACCATAGTGGTTACTGGTTTGTTGAAATCTGCCAACTCAGTCTATACTTTTAGGTATTTAAAAAAAAAGTTTTATTGCACTTTGACGTATCAGTGTTCTGTGCTTCTATTGGCTGACGAACTGTATCACGTGGTAGTTTTGTTTACATTTTTTTAAATACCTAAAAGTATAGACTATAGTAAGGTAGGATAACCTTCAGACAGACACAATATGAAGATCTATATTCTGCATGCCGACACGATCCAGGAGATAGAGTTTATTTGGTCGCCGAAGGACCTTATCCTCGTAAGGCCCACGTCAAAACTTCCTTAGTTCGAAAAACCTTGTGTCGGTTAACTAAAGTCAAAAGTATCTGTGACAAATGTCCTAAAATTAGGGCCTAACATGGTTATGCAGTCCGGGTCGCTACCACTATCATATCCTGCCGCTAAACAGCACTTTCCCAATGTATGTATGTATGTATGTATGTATGTATGTAAACTCTTTATTGCACAATAAAAAAAAAACAATTACAAGTAAATTCGTACATATACTTAAGATTAACATGTACAAAGGCGAGCTTATCCCTATAAGGGATCTCTTCCAGTTAACCTGACCATGATTGAGGAAACTAGGTGTGATGTATAAAGACCATCAGTGAAATGACTAATATAGGTATTCTATCCTAGAGCTCAGGGTATCCTGCCACTGATGTAGCCAGTTCCCTATACCACAAAGACAAAAACAGTATGAAACTCACGAGTTGGGTCGGTAGAGAGTCAAGCCGAGTGCGTCGAGCATGGCGCGGCAGGTGGCGAGCGCCACGCGCGGGAAGAAGTTGCTGGCGAGGTCGGGCAGCGTCATCAGCAGCTCCGTGTACTGGTAGGGCTTCGCGTTGATGCAGGGCACCATCGTGTTCTCCACCAGCGCTTTTTGAACCTGCGACAATATTAAAAAGATATACTACTGGGAAAAGGAGACCTATATTACTGAGTCCTCGGTCGCCACGTTTTCCCTAAAGGCCATCAGTTCTACAAGCGATGTGGACATATTCCTACTAATATTATAAAGATAAAGAATATTTGTCCCTCAATCGCGCATTACCACCTAAAAGGTTTTGAATGAAATTTAGCACATGGAGAGAACACATCCTAGATTAGCGCATAGTATACTTTTATCGCGGAAAATTTGATAGTTCCCAAGGGAAAAGAATAGAGTTCTACGCGGACATAGTCGAGATATAAAATATAAATACCCGCGTTTTTTAAATCGAATTGCCAAGACAATGAGTTCGAACCCGGGTTTATATTTTTTTTATTTTACGTTACCATTGGTTACACTTACGTTGGGGAGTTACCGGAAGCCCTGCAAAGAATAGGGAGGAATGATGTAGGGAAGGGGTTGGCCTAACTTGGGTTTGCAAACGACCCTTCTAAAGTATGGGTCTTTTTTTTCATAGCATCGTCAACACAGATAGTTGAAAAAAATTAGGCAGACGAAACCAGTGGAGTAGCTGTGCTAAACTTTAACAAAATATAATATAAAATGGTCTTTTAAAATTTCTCAAGTATTCTGGCCCCTTAATGAGAAAAGTGTGTATGCCAATAAAATGCCTCGTTTCTGTAGTGAAATAAGGTTGCAATGCGAAAATAGACCTTATTTCACTGTACCTTTTTAGGTTATACGTCGCATTTGCTTTTAATATTTTAAATTGAAAAGCAAATGGTTCGATAGAACGGCGATAGTTTATTTTTGGGGAGTTTTGGGGAGTCGCTTCTAGGCCTGCGGGCCGGGCGCATCACTTGTATATATTTATAAATAAGAGTTGCGAATTAATAAAAGAATAGTCGTGAATTATGTGTTTACATCGAAAACCACCACATTTCCCTACTTTTCCTCGTCTATCGCAGCGTTTTATCTCTTACGTGTTCTTGGTGAAAAAATAGACAAATAATGTACAGCAAAGGAAAATTATTCCTTGACCACTTTGGACTATGTCAAAGTGACGTAATCAATCAAAACGTAAGAGACTTCTTATGATTTTATATACAGTGTCACTTTGAAATAGTCTTTGTGTAGTTAGTGGTCTAGGAATAAATCTTGACTGTACTAGAACATTATTTCCTTTAGACTAGAGCAAGATGAGATGATCCTATGAATGTTTGTTATGTGCACAAATGGGGAACAATTAATAAAAGAGTATATCAGTCAGTGTTCTGTAAAAAAAAACCCTAGCCTTCCCAAAGTCTTTGGTTACACTAAAACGCAGACTGATGAAATAGGTTGACTTACCTTATACGGCGTATGGTTGCCAGTAATACTGATGTCGGGTATCGGGGTCAGCCGTTTGCGGTTGTCCACTGCGTGAGAGGTTGAGTGACCATTCATCGAGTTGGTCACTTGCGGTGGGACACTGCGAAAAAACCGTTTAATTTGTACTAATGTTACATATCGTCCCTAGTATCTGATCGATTCTGATAGGAAAGTAGTTTTTATAAACCTTGGAAGATCAGATACGTTAAGAAAGTTAAGGGATGATATATACAGCTGCTAGAAATCTTCTTCGAGAAATGACCGAAGATGATGTCCGAGAGGAAGGGAAGTTGCACACACTCAAGTAGGCGTAGTCAAGATGCAAGTGTCGCTAAGATTTCTGTTTTCTATGGAGTTGATTAGAGATTATGTCAATCCTATAAATTTTGTCGATTTTCGAAAATCGCTAACTTACATTTATGCTTGCTTCGTGTGGTTGCCGGCAGAATAGAATAGAATAGTACCACTCCATACCTTCCTGTGGAAGTCGTAAGAGACGACTAAGGGATTAAATAAAGGCTTGTAGTATTTTTAGGCGATGGGCTTGCAACCTGTCACTAATATACACATGATATACATCTTAGCCTGTTTGTGCAAAATGTGGTTACAGAATTAACAACTGGCTGTTAAAGTTGTTGGTAATTCTGTAGCTCTGCCTACCGTGGGATGGGATGAAGGCGTGACGGTATGTATGTATGTATGTGTATGAACAACAGCCAACAGTCGAGACAGAGTTGAGGCACGGGTTTTCAGTTGAACATTATAGTAATAGAGCAGTCGAGGCAGTGTCGAAGTGAAGGCGCCTCAACCCCGCCGCCATTTTGTAATTTCGACTCTTGTTTTTGTTAAATGAACTGGAACTGAGCATAGCCGCCCGCGCCTCGACTCTTTTCAACGACCATCTTATCCATTAACCTACCGCCAAATAGCAGTGTTCGCATTGTTGTGTTCCGGTTTGGGGATAAGAGAGCCGGTGAAATGACTAGCATAGAGGCATTCCATCTTAGTCCTCAGGGTTGGCAACGCATTTGCAGTCTTAAGATTGCATTGCATTCTTGTGAATGCGAATGTCTATGGCTCACAGTTTCCACTTACCATCAGGTGGCCTGTGTGCTCGTTTGTCTACTCTATGCCATAAAAAAAAAAACAAAAAAAAAACCACGCCTCGACAGTTCAGCGACGCCACTGCCTCGACTTCCCAGTAAGTTAGTAACTTGCAAGATAATTGAGAGCGTAATCTATCACTAGGCTCTTGTCGGACGGCATTGTCGGACATTTCCAGAAATGTATTTGCGGCACAAGGCCATGGTATGTTGTTTATCCTGGCAAGTCCCAGTCAGTGAGAGGGATAGAGCTATAGGAGCCGTATTATGGTTTAGCTGTGGAATGGTTGAATAATGGATCCTACTACAACTAGAGGCGTTTTATTAGCTACATTGTTTGCTCAGCCCTTGAAGACGCACCCTTAGTGCAGGAAATCTAAATTTGGACGGGTCTGTTATCCTAGAACAAGGTACAATGCAAAGTCGCGGAATGAAAAGGTTGACCACCTTAAGATCTGTTTTTGCTTGCTCAGTGTAAGTTGTCAGTATATGCTTATCGACAGAGTACGACACATTCCGTCATAATAAAGGTCATTTCACTACATGGCCCACAGATACATGATTACCATGGTCACGTAAAAACAATAGCCACTATTGGTTTCAAGTCTTTATTGGTCGTTACAAAAGTGCTGCGATGGTCACGTATAAACAACAGCCACTATTAGTTAACTGAACTTAAGTCTTATTGGTCGTTACAAAAGGGTTACTATGGTCACGTATAAACAACATCCACTATTGGTTCAATTATTATTTCTCTCCTCTGTTACACAGTTTAAAAAGGTAACATGTGATTGCAATCAATGCGTAAATGAATTTATTTGAAAACTGGTCAACCTTTACGTTCCGCGACTGTACAATGTTCAACGCCAAAATATGATTCATAATTTTATCTTATCTCCATTCACTAGTATTCAACTTGATAGGATCACGGAAAGTTTTTGGCTGATACTGAAATTGGAAAAATATAACCTGAAGGAAATTGTGTCACATAATAATACTCGTAAAATAACAAAAGAAATATGAGATTCGTAAAAAAAACTATTTTGAAAGTTTTTTTAAATCAAAACTTCCGCTGTCACGTCACTTAGACGTCACAAAAAGGGAGTTGCTAGGGCTTTCTACCATAGATATATAAATTTATAGAACAAAAAAACAAAAGCCATCATAATACATAGTCTATGCTTTTCTTTTTAATGTTACTTTCAGTGTAACGACAATGGCGAATGAAAATGCTTTCAAGAACAGCTTGTGTAATCTTTAAAAATGTTTGTTTTTTTATTTACTTCATATGTATAATCTCAACTTACTAGGGCATTTGAAAGTTGAAGTATGATGAAATGTAATATTCTGGTTTCGTAATTAAAATAAGATTAAAACCAATCACAAGTATTATTGGCTGTTATGTAATAAAAAAAACAACGAATATTCATTATAAAGGACGACTTCGTACGCGTAGTATTACTTTCTTACCACCCCCACTATTTTAACCCCCTAACCCCCAAAACTCCCTTCTTAGTGCACCCCTAGGATATCCAAGGAATATTCCCTCCAATTTTCAAGTCCCTAGATACAGCGGTTTCGACTGTGTGTTGATCGATCAGTTAACCAGACAGTTTGTTATTTCATTATATAATAATATATAGTAAAAGATTTTTTATTTGTGTATATATTCAAATTTTATAAATTTTTGAATCAGGGCCAATTATAAAAAAAAAAAAAAAAAAAAATTACTCAAAATAAATTAAATCCTACTTTAATATTATAAATGCGAAAGTTTGTGTGATAGTTTGTTTTTCCTTCACGCTGCAACGGCTGGACAAATTTAGATGAAATTCGAAATGGAGATAGCTTATAACCGGATTAACTAACTATTAATATAGGCTACTTTTCATCCCGGAGTTTGTTCAAGTTCCCGAGGGAAAAACGATAATAGAAATCGAACAAATTTGCGGGCAGAAGAACCTAGTGGGTCATTCTACTTTTTAGCGCATAATAATCATTGGTTAAATTAAAGGCATTTTTAGACATTTTTTTCACGTAAATTTGACTTATAATGAAACTGGAACAACTAAATTTAATAGTTCAAAACAAAACACTTAAAATTTATTGATATTTTATCAGGAAAAGTTGGTAACACAGCGGTAAATACACTTTTTCCATACAAATGGCGGGGATGCGTGACCACTATGTTACCTACTTTAAAGTTAATTATAGTGACTTTTTAAATGTAGTGATAATTTTAAATGTAAGCTAAGTTGTGTAACTATTTCAATATTAAATTACAAAACCGAGCACTTTAACGTTTTTATAAAAATATTATTTGAAGAGCACTTGTCAAAAAATCGACCTGCGCTTAAAAGTAGAATGACCCTAGTACCAAATATTAACTTAGTGTCATGAAAAACTGTCAAATATTACTGTCAGTTGTTTAAATATTCTGTGTTAAAAATAGATTCGTCCGTATTTACATCATACTGCGCATAAAACGCTCCGCGTCCGTCCCGCAGCCGCTCAAACAAAGACAGTGGAAAATTCCTGACCTTTAATATAAATATTGAAAAACATTACCGGCCATTTATCAACAAGATGAGATAACAGCCTGATATTTTCTCTGTATACATCACTAGCGACCCGCCCTCGCTTCGCTTCGGTTTATGTGAGTATGATATATAGCCTATAGCCTTCCTCGATAAATGGGCTATCTAACACTGAAATATTTTTTCAAATCGGACCAAAGTTCCTGAGATTAGCTCGTTCAAGCAAACAAAGAAACAAACAAGCTCTTCAGCTTTATAATATTACTAGCGACCCGCCCTCGCTCCGCTTCGGTTTACGTGGGTACGATATATAGCCTATATATAGCCTTCCTTGATAAATGGGCTCTCTAACACTGAACGAATTTTTCAAATCGGACCAGTAGTTCCTGAGATTAGCGCGTTCAAGCAAACAAACAAACAATCTCTTTAGCCTTATAATATTACTAGCGACCCGCCCTCGCTCCGCTTCGGATTATGTGAGTATGATATATAGCCTTAGTCTTCCTCGATAAATGGGCTATCTAACACTGAACGAATTTTTCAAATCGGACCAGAAGTTCCTGAGATTAGCGCGTTCAAGCAAACAAACAAACAAGCTTTATAATATTACTAGCGACCCGCCCTAGCTCCGCTTCGGTTAACGCGAGTATGGTATACAGGGTGGAAAGATAAGTCGGGCCGTGGAGGGAAACTACCTTAAATCCTTAAGTTGGCTCATTTTACTTAAAGGAGACATTCCTTTATTTTTTAAAAGAAACAAAACTGCTTTAAAAGATTTCCTTAAATAATCTTCTCTCCCGGGAATCGAACCAGGTAAAAATGTAAAAAGTAAACACTCTATATGATTAATGTTAAATTTCACGTTTTTTTATTTCTAATACTAAGTGTTACTTAAGAGGCATTTAATCCCGAACAATAATCCTATCGATTAGAAGAATAAAATAGCTACTTTTAATTTTTTACATTTTTAGCTAGTTTGATTCCCGGTTGAGGCAAGAAAATTTAAGAAAATCTTTGAATGCAGTTTTGTTTCTTTTTAAAAATAAAGGAATGTCTCCTTTAAGTAAAATGAGCCTACTTAAGGATTTAAGGTAGTTTCCCTCCAGGGCCCGACTTATCTTTCCACCCTGTATACCATAATAGCCTTCCTCGATCAATGGGCTCTCAAACACTGAAATATTTTTTCAAATCGGACCAGTAGTTCCTGAGATTAGCGCGTTCAAGCAAACAAACAAACAAACAAACTCTTCAGCTTTATAATATTAGTATAGAAGTATAGATAGTATAGACAGATGCTAAAACCAGTAGGTTGTTGTGTTCCAGTTTGGGGATAAGACAGCCGGTGAAATGACTAGCATAGAGGCATTCCATCTTAGTCCTCAGGGTTGGCAACGCATTTGCAGTCTTAGGATTGCATTGCAGTCTTATGAATGCGAATGTCTATGGGTCACAGTTTCTACTTTCCATCAGGTGGCCTGTGTGCTCGTTTGTCTTCTCCATGCCATAAAAAAAAAAAAAAAAAGGTATTTTAACAAATCCCTCCTCAACACAGCAAGCAACATAAAGGCTGTTCTCGAAACGCTAAACAGTAAAAACGTTAAAATTAGCTCACTTCATAGTAGGTGTGTTGGTCGTGCTTCTCACTAGAGGTGGGGGCGGTTGCTGACTCATCGCCATTGTAATTGCATTGTTCGGAAACTGGAATAAATCATAAAAACAAACATATTTTACGTGAACGAGGACGCATTAAATACTTAAATTCTTAACAGCGCTTTATACATAATTATTAATATTAAAAATAATAAATAAACTACATATAAGAAACGTACACAGATTAGCATAGCCCTAAATTAACAACAAAAATTTATTTACAGGCCTTTAGGTTGTGGTTAAGTTAGATGCATGAGGCATTTACTTAAATTTCTGAATTGTATTTGAAACTTGACGTATAACGAGTAGAAAAACGTATTACGTCACATCATACCAATAACAAGATACTTTATAATAAACCTGTTTGATGTCAACGGTTTTTTTTCATTAGTAATGCTGGTCACTCATTTATGACGTTGATAGCTGAATCACTACAAAACCCTTCCATCCTTTTCTGTCAGTGGTGGAAAGTCTACTTCCACAAAAAGAACATCAATTTAAAAAAAACAGCCGATATGAGAACCTGCTGCTTTTTCGAATTTCGTAAATTATCCTGTCAATGATCAAATGACAAAATGCCTTCTGAAACTAATCAAGACCCGTTACAATAAAAAATAATTATGGTTCAGAAGACTCGGCCACTTCAAGGCAAAAGTAAAGATTGCAGGAACTGTACAATTCTACAGACTAAAATGTTTCGTATTTAAGGCCCTGGAGGGTTTTCTTAAGGGTCGCGAATTCAATAGGGTTGAGAAACACAGTTATACAGGTGTGCGCTTGCCTGGACGTTCCGCTTCAAGGCAAAAGTAAATGAATGTAGAATTCTACAGACGAAAATATTCGTAATTTAAGTGCCTGGAGGGTTTTCTTAAGGGGTCGCGAATTCAATAGGGTTGAGAAACAGTTATACAGGGTGTGCGCTTACCTGGACGTTTCGCTGCTGGTGGTTGCGAGCGATGCTGCGGCATGGCGGCGGCGGCAGCGGCCATCGCGGCGTTGCTGTAGCGCGCCGCGGCCTGCGCCTGCGCTTGGGCTGACACTTGAGCCTGTTGAGTTACCAATACGTTAGCTGTTGCCTTGGTTACAGTTGTTATATTCGAACCAAGGATATACCGCATCTTTAGAGTTATAGTGACCTAATTAGCAAATTTTGGATTTCGAGTTAGGTCTCTACAGTAATAAATTTATGACTCGAAGTCGAACGGTGAAAATTTTGAATTAGGTCACTATAATTCTAAAGGAGCGTACTTGGATCCTTCTACTAAAGTGCGATAACTCTCAGAAGGTGCTTTGGGTTTGTACTTGTCTCATACTCGCTCTCATACGTTCTTATTAAGAGCGAGTGACAGAAGTACAAAACCAAATCACCTTCTAAGTGCTCACAGATTGAACTTGGTTATGGGAATTCCAGTAGTATATGAGATTATCGAGTATATTAAAATTCTGGTATTTCAGCAATTGATATTGCAATGGCGTGCATGACTCGATGTATGAATGTGGAAGAAGCGAAAGAAATTTGTCAAGATCGTAGCAAGTGGAAAGAAGTGGTCTCTGCCTACCCCTCTGGGAAACAGGCGTAATTTAATGTATGTATGTATGTATGTTATTCCACCTGTCACTGTCTCTAAGTCAAAAGCTGTGTTTACTAGCTATACTTAGCTATACTTCTGTAATCAAATCAATCAAGACGCAGTTATTGTATTTACCTGTGCCAGCCTAAGCACAGCCTGCGTCTGGGCCTGCGTGAGGGTCCCAGGCAGGCTCCAGCCGCTGGCCAGCGCCTGCACGGCCGCAGCGGAGATGC